>JARQST010000240.1:515733-568852 GCA_030142225.1 Pachycephus smyrnensis | reverse complement strand
CATTTAAGGAGCAATTTTTTAGGCATTATAAACATATAAATTTTAATTTTCCCGCGCTAACTTCCCGACGGTCGTGGAACACCGTGGAATCCGAGTGAATCCCACACCTTGGCTTTACGGTGGTTCCAGCTTCTGCTTTACCAGCGGTTGAAACCACTGTGACATCATTGACTACGTTTCCATCTGTCTGTAAATCCTGGATTTAGGGAGGATTAACCAATCATGTGCAACATTTTAGAAGAAACATTTTGTATTCTTCTCAAATGTTGCACGTGCTTGGTTAATCCTACTTATATCCTGCACGATGGAAACGTAGTCCAGTCCAACCCCTGACGTAGTCATTGTGGATCCACAGCATGGTTCCACGGCGTGATGTAATAATATTCGAATAACTATAGACGAAGTACTTTATGCAAAGAACTGTGCACGGTAAGCTGTGCACAATTTATTTTTACAACCTAAAGATTGCACACAGTTGACACCCATTCTTAAAAAAATATATTTTACTATTATATGATAAAATATAGGAAATCATATCATCTAGTTACATATTTATTTGTATAAAGTAACAGACATGCATATATCTTATATGATGTAAATATATATCAGTAAAATAAATGTATAAAAGTGTACAATTTCTCTTCAATATTTTTAACTTTGTTCATAGCAATAATTACGTCCATGTATTCGGAACTTTTAAAACACCAGTTATACCAAAATACTGAACACTTCCAACTAATGCCCTATTCCAAGCTTACAGGTGTTTGTTCTTATTGAAGGCAAAGATAATTGTAATGTTAAAACGTATAGTGCATTGCAACTCCAACATCAAAATACATTTAAGTTCTGTTTATATATGTATACCGCAAGAACTTTTAATCAACGAGGGCCACACAATGCAAATACAATGAAATATTTATGATTTATTTCTCCTTTTTATCCTTATTAACATCTGACTGTCCGCTTGCCTGATTCTGTGTTTCTGGACTGCTAACCTCCTGTTCTGAAGTTTCCTTCTGATCCATGTTAAGGAAATTAGTTAGATGTAAAATGGACACGACACTACTCATATAGTTAGAAACATCTTCTTTTTTAATTGTCTTTAATTGTGCAGCTACCGAATGATAGACACGACTGGCTGTTTTCGTTGACAACTGACCCATAGTTTGTACAGCGTGCAAAACTTTGTTCTCGTCTGCTGAGACCGGAGCTGTAATGACATTTATAAAATTACATACTTTATGGGAAAACTAAAATAATTGCCAGATTTTCATATATAATTCCATTTCAATCATATTACCTGGCACAGTTTGTTCTGGCTCTACAGCTGGAAAATAGTGATCCAATAAACGGTTTACTAGAACACTTGTGTTATCCACTCCCTCAACTGCCTTTGTACCATATTTCGTACTCAAAATCTCATTAGCCTTTGCAACACTGATATCCTTTAAAGTAGACGCTTGCTGAGTGGCTGATTCTTTGGCAGCAACAAGCTTTTCAATTGTTGGTTGTAACGAGCTGCTCATCACGTTTTTGGCTGCGTCGTATATCTGCACATCAATAAAAAGGAATCTCAGACTATGTTCTGTTATGAAATGATAAATACCTCTGTTATGAAATAACAGAAGAAGTGATCTCTTACTTCTTGCGGTGGTTTCTTGACCATCGGTACATTTTGCTCCACGATATCCAGACCTTCGCACAGTTTCTGATTAACTGCATTGATTGGACGTTCCAATTTCTTTGCCAACGGAGCCGCTATGGGAGTTGCAGCCGAAGCTGCAAAATGGATACCAGCTTCGGCATGACTGAGAGCCCAGTTTATCAAGTGATGGGACTCCTTTATGTACGAGTAGGTAGATCCTGTTTTTTCGATAGCTGAATGGATCACTGGGATATTACATACCCGATCTAGTACTTCGAAATGAGGACCTTCCTCACTGCTTGGGGTGATAGATGTCTCCACTGGAGTAGCCATTGTAACTGAAAGAAATAATTCAAGAACGTCTCATTAAATAGACCGATTATTTTAATCATGAATCAACAAAGACTGATCGAGAATCTTAACCCTCAAGTCAGAGGGCAAAAGTTTGCTTGGGATAAAGATTTTAGTTACCTTTGATACTAAATTATCGTAAGTATTGTATTAGATCTTATCGCAGGTGCGCATTATCGGCTTTAACTTGAGTTGAGTTGATCCTTGATCAATTAAAAAAATGTGTAATAATTTGTATTGTAAATATATTAATAATTATTAATATATATTACTATAGTATGAATCATTATTAACGTAAAAATGTTATCGATTAAATAATAGCATATTGGATATTTAATTGCGACAGACAGATTACGTGAAACAGTATCACTACTCCAGAAAAATGACTCATCAAGGGAATTCATGACTCAAGTCTCGTTACTTTTCCTCACGATGTTTTCGTGTCTGTGCAAAAGTCCTCTGTCATGAAAGTCATCTTAAGATTGATTGTGGTTCTATTTATACATACTATTTATTTAGTGGGAGAAAGTATGAAGAGAAATACTTATACTCAACTATTATACGTACAATATCTGCTTGAGAGTATTTTTCAAATAAACCGTTGCCGAATCTAAACATAGACAGTTCAAACACGCGCAAAATTCGCGAAAAGTATTAACTTAATGACTTTTTGGTTTTAAGAAGACACATGCAAAAGTAGTCATTAATATTTTTTTTAAATCAAGAAAGAGCAGCCATAGAGGTCATATAAATTTCGGTTTACTTATCTCAAGGATTATACTTCATGCTTTGCATGTAAAATCGTGTCATACTATTTTGTGCAAATTTGTTTTCTTTTTTACGTCATTGCACACTACTACGTGCAATAAGACTCGTCTCGTAAGTCTGTCGTAAGATCGAATTTCAATCTTTGAATTTTTGTAGGGCTGCACTTCGATCCTCACTCAGTGAGATCATGTAACAGTGAAGATACAAGATGGATCATTAGTAGCAAAAATACTTCGGGTTATCTTCTAGAGTCACGAAAGAAAAAGGAAGCCAGAGTCCAAGGAGGTATTCTCTCAGGAAACCTGTTGACGACTTTACTAGAAACAACAAGCCGGCATCACGAGAGACAACGAAATACCAACGTTCAATAATTCTAGTAGTGCAAACAATATTTTCTCGCAATTTATCTTCCACATAAAATATAAAACTGTAATATCATATAATATCGATAATTTCCCTTGTCAATGAGAATCGATCAGTTTCTCGGT
The DNA here is from genome assembly GCA_030142225.1 of Pachycephus smyrnensis. Taxonomy (NCBI): domain Eukaryota; kingdom Metazoa; phylum Arthropoda; class Insecta; order Hymenoptera; family Cephidae; genus Pachycephus; species Pachycephus smyrnensis. The sequence continues at coordinate 565,600 of JARQST010000240.1, read as the reverse complement.
CCACTTACTATTCAAACAGTAGTGTACCTATCTCAGCAACGTTGTAGCTGAACCTATTCTCAATTTTATAAAATATCTCAAACGCTGGAATACTATATCACAAAAACCTCAAAAAAAATTCTTACCTTAGAATCTGGCGTTAAGAATCAAGCAACAGTTGAAAGAGTACAAAAGCGCCAATAATAGCTACTCACAAGACGGGTCGAGCAACACTGGGGCTTATATCTGTGGGAGAATCCGTTTGAACCCGTAGAATTAGCCAATGGAGTTCCTTTATGAACAGCGTAGCAGAACGGTAGAGGGGGCCGAGTGCTCAGGGCCGTCCACGTCAAAGGAATTTACTGATGAATCCTAGAAAACGATACAACGTACCACTTGCGTGGACCAATCAAATACATATGTAGATCAATGTATAGTGGATTATTGCAAGTAACTTGTGATGGTGACGTAAGATTTTAATAAATATTTTCTATTAATTTAATTATTATTTTTTTAAAGAACATGAAAGTCACTGATCTCTGGGGCCTAAAGCAGTATTGTTACCTCAGTGAGTCAGACTTGAGCTAGTGCGCAACATCATTTGAGGCGTTGTTGATGACGTGGGGGTCATTTCGTTCAGTCTCGTTACACATGAAATGATAATGACTCCTACACTAAGTTATTGAACATTTGTGTCATCCTCAGAATGATTCCATGCAATTTGAATGAATCTACAATGAGGGAAATAATGATGAAACATGTGTTAAACTTGCATTTTGAAAGTTCTTTGATTTTTCTTTATTTATATATAGATATCAGACGGTTTTGCTGTAAAACCATTTGTATAATATGTGGTAAATATAAAGTACATATTATACGCGTAAAAGAAAATTATAATCAATATCATTATACACGATAGTACTCTTATCCATTAGGGTTCATTAATTTATTACTAGAGAATATAACAGTATGGTGAAAATGATTAAATTCGATTCGTTTCGCTTGTGAATACCTATGAACATGCAGTGGATACTATAATACGTGTAACAAATTTTTATGTTTGTATAAAAAAACTTATGATTATTAATAAATATAAATAGTACGGTTATCAGACGTGACGAGTTATATCGATTGATGATCACGGATCTGTACTAGTGTTCTAGGATGATTTTGTCTGATTCTGAGTTTCCTTAGCCGGCGCAGTAAATGTTTGCACTTTTTCGTTGATCACTTGAATATACTGGGTGAGCTGAAGAAATGCAACAAGCGAGCTGATGTACTCCTTCAGATCGTCGGCTTTTATGGTTTTCAAGTGACGAATCACGTTAGAGTATACTCGTCGTGCAGCTTTGTTCGATAATCGGCCGACTGTTTGTACCGTGTGAAGAAGCTTGTCCTCCTCTGCTGAAACTGGAACTAGAAATAACATAATTTTATATTAAAATACACGTCCTTAATAAAGATTTAATTATATGTAATAAAACAGTGTTGTAAATATTTGAAATATTTTTACAAAAAATTACAAACCTGTGTCTTTCTCATCTCCAACTGCTGGAAAGTACTGATCAATCAATTTGTCCACTACGGCTACAGTACTGTCAAGACTATTGACAGCCACTGTACCATAATGAGAGCTGAGCAATTGATTCATTTTATTCCAGCTGAGATCTTTCAAAGAAGTGGCTTGAGTGGTGATCAGTTCGTTCGCATAAGAGATGGTAGATACCGCTGGCCGTACAGTCTGTAGAGCCAAAACGTAAGCATTTTCCAGAATCTGAAAAAGGAAAGGACAATATTTGGGTAAAATTATTATTACCATTTATCCTCAACAAGGGGAATTTTTTCATTTATCATACCAACCATTTCTGGGCTCTGATGAACTATAGGTACTTTCTCCTCGATCTTGTCCAATCCCATGCATAGAGTGTGGTCGACGAAATGTATGGGAGTCTCGAATTTCTTGGCTATAGGAATTGCTAAAGGCACAGCCTGTTTCGTTGCGTTGGTCAAGGACGTCTCAGCCGTAGAAAGGGCCCAGTGCAACAATTGATGAGAATCTTTAACGCGGGTATATGTGGATGCTGATTTTGACAATGCCAATTCTATCATTGGCAAACCAAGGACACGATTCAAAACTACCATTTGAGGTAGCTCAACTGTTTCGGCGGCCATTGCTAATCCTAATAATAAACACAAGATTTCAATAAGTTTCAAGGTACCAAAAAAAAGTTTCTCTGACATTATAAACAGTTTTTGTAGAAATCTTGTTGGATTTCAAATCACCATTGGTTTTTCATACATTGGGAAATAAACGAATTTGAGAAATTTTAAATTTATGAATTTTATATACCTATCCTATCGGAGCATTCTATCTTTGGATATAAAATGAAATACACAATTTGGTAAATGCACGTGTCGTTAACGTGTCAATCCGGTCAATGAACTAATGTATGTACATACATGGCAAGTGTTACATTTCATCGCGTAACCCTATATCACGATTGAATCGATAACATTGAATCTATAATTCCTAGAGAACTATTACAGTTACATTAAAATTTCATAAAAGTACAATCCAATAACCTTGAATAAATTACAACAAATATTTTCCAACAGTCTTGAAAGCCTCTATTTCCTTTGATTACGTATACAATAATTACATATTCTTCGTTATCCTTGAAGATATGGTAAGGATCATTTCGATACGGCTTCTTCAAAATACTTATTCACAGTGCATAAAGAGAAAGAAAGATGCAAAGTATAACGAGAAATTGTTCGTTTAAATCTCTTATTATGAATGAAAAGAGATGTATTAACTATAGCTGATAATTTATATAAAATATATACAGGAAGTAATAAAAGTGTGACTTACGTGTTTGTACCGGTTACTGAGAGCCACAACTGAACACGCAAACTCTATCACGTCGTCAAAAGGAATACGGAATTATCACGTATTGTCAACACTTATAGCGAGTAATGCGCATGCGCATTGGTATGGATTTAAATAGACCAATGAAGAGAGAGTACACAGCAAACTGTAGGCTGCATCCACACATGTGAGACAACGGTTCAAAGTCCACTCTGAGATACGACAAGATTTCACTGCATATACGTCTATTCACGTGAGAAAGGCTGCAGACACGTAATTCGTATTAAAAACTCTTCCTTTACGATAAAAATTCCGTCGTGCCGTGAACTATGGACTTTTTCAAGTGTCACGTTTCTTCTATGAACAACATCATCTTTCCAGAAAAGATGATACTGACAAAAAAGCATCAGAATTCTTTAAGATTTTTGGTCCATCGGCACTTTCTCCTTTTGACAAATTCATATGTAATTTGTAAATAATTTTTTATAATCAAAGTGTATTATCAGAAGATATTCATTTTTAGTTGTGATAAACATTAATATCTAGTGCGATGGCCTTGGCTGCACGACTACCGTATTTTATGTTGCGTCTATGGTCGGTCTAGACTTTGATGCTGCGAATACACGTTGCAATATGTGTGCATATCGTAACGAGATAATCATGATTCATGAGAGTCAACTTATTTTTGTGTAATACATAAAAATTTCCTTGACTCAGTAATTAGTACTTTAAGGCTGTTGATCTTCGAGTTTGTCACATTAGGGAGTAGATATAAATTCTTAGTAATCTTTGGCCCGATTTATAATATATAATATTTGCCCTTCCTTCCAAAGGGCAGGACTCGGCGCATTTACATATCTTGAATAAAATTCCATGATTGATAAGAAGTGGACGAAGTCCAATAGACGAAGATTTTTCTGATAGATAAAGAGGTAATTAACCTGAAACGATACCTCGATATCACAATGTAACTTGTTGCTAAAAACGATCAAAGATTTTGTCGTTAATATGGACTTAGAATTGATATAAAATATCGATTACTGTATCTCCGGAGATGCTTATATATATATATAAAACATGATTATATGTAGTGTAATTTTATATCTGATGTGTGTATATTATAGATTTGATGTAATCATTTTTTAATTCGTTGCTCACTAATTTTTTAACTCGAAAAAAATTAAAAAAGAAAGTATTCTTTCATCCAGAGCATGACCCTTTTGATATCGATAAAAATATGTACATCCTTAGAATACGTACTGATGATTAATATAGAAACTGAGTTACTTTCTAATCTCTAATTTTCGACCGAAGTCCAGTGTCCGCCGATTACCCGAACGAAATGTCATTTATAATTATAATAAAGATTACATATTTTGTGCACTTAACAGAAAACAAAACCTCTTTTATTTAAAAACTTACAGCTAAGTCGTAAGAGCAGCCAATTTTACGCTGCCAAAAAATAAAGATTACACCAGTATACTGTTCTACGTGATATTATAGTGTTTAAAAGAATTATGAATACAAAACCCTAGCCTAATGGTTATGCTAAAACTTAAGTATTTATTGAGTAAAGTATTTATTTTGCAAAACATGCAATTCCTCCGGCGTCAATTCCCATGGAACCGTGGTTATCAAAGTACGAAGAATCATTGGAGACTTTTTTTAAATCGCTTGACATTACTTAATTCCATTGAGAGGAACATTGGTTGAGGTAGTCATGTGATTGTTGTGATTCTGCTGGCGATTCTGCACATGCGATGTTTTCTCAGTCTTTGGACGTCCTGCTAGAAATGCTGCGAATTGCTCCTGCGAAGTTTCGCTTGATTTTTAAATTTATTCCAAGATACAGTAGAAATAATGACCGAGCACAAATGATTGAACTTCTCTAACTACTTATACGATATTAGTATTCATATTGACATACCAGTAGAAGCTTTGTTGTGGAATTCAGCCTAAGGATGGCAGCACGTACAACGGGAAGTTGCGTTTTAGAAGTAGCACGTTTTCCAGTAGCTGCTGCCATCTATATGAAAACATAGGGAAGCCTTTATATCACAATCTCATATTAAATCATTTAGTTGGTCACTATCGAATTTATAATTCCTGATACAACGAACGTAAAGAAGTCTATAAATATTCACCTTGAGAGTTGCATCCGCAATGCCCAACATTTGATGTGAAACAGAAATCAAAAGTCTGCTAAGACGACGTGGTGTTCTAGCAGCCAAAGCAGCAGTTCCGTTGACAAGATGTACGATACGACGAGCAGACTCTCGAGTTAGAAGAACCAGCAATTGCTCCAAATTTTCAGGAGGTGCCTGATTCTCCGGCTCAGGTAGACTCAATGTAGCCCACAATTCTTTAGCTTTTTGCATAGCAAGTTTTGGGTCCGTTGCAAGCTGCACAAAGAGACAGTCAATTACAACATCTTTTTTATACCGAAATAAATAATTAAAACATAAAATGTAATACTTGCCAACTCAACAACGTATAGCAGCACGTGAATGCATTCCGTCCCTTGTTCTTTAAGTGCTTTAGCTTCAGCCAATGTACGACGAGTAAGTCTTCTTTGCAATTTCCTCGAAAATCGTGCTCCGTGTTTGATCGTGCGTGTCGTTTTGCTAACTCCTTCCGTGGGATTTATTTCTTTACGTATATAAATTAAAAATTCATTAAGTCATAATTCTCAAACTCATATACAGTCGTCTCTCGATTTTGGGCTGCCTTCGGGGATGTAGGAGAAGAGAATTCCGTGGATTGGCCTTCCCCCACTGCTGCGCGTCGAGCATGAATAATCCCAGATAGCACATGATATTCGCAGAATATCCAAATTTCATCTTCAACATTCAAAATAGGTACTCAATATTCTCAATAGATCCCAGTACATTCTGAGCATATGCAGAGAATACTCATACGTCCTAAGAATATCATTGTGCTATCTCGGAATATACAGAATCTTATTTAATTTAGTAAATTTCGCTTACGATCCATAATCGAGTGATGCTGACTAAACTCCAATTTCTACTTATATAGTGGGGGTAACATTCAATCTGGTCAGAGGGGAAGTGGTTTACCAATCGAGTGGCCCAGAATCGCGAAACGACTATGTATATATATAATTTATTTTAACACATTTCATACCTTCCACAATCTTATCTGCAGGATCTGCCGGTAAATAACGATCAACATATTGATCAGCTACAGTAAGAGCACCATCCAATCTATCAACAGCAACATTCGCTGCGTGACTTCCTATCAGCTTGACGCTTCCGGCTCGCATCAGGACGGGCCTTACGAAATTGTTGTTCACATAATCTCGTGTGTTCCAGTACATCTTATAAAAATGAAAGTTATTTATTCCATTTCAATATAGTTTATGTTACAATTCAAAGCTTCATCGAACATTAGATTTGCTAATTAGGAAATGTTCTTATCACTGTCTAAGGTCATCGGCCGATTAATACTTACTAGCTGCGGAGGAAGATGCACAGCTGGTACTCGTTGCTCGACTATATCGATACCCTTGCAGAGTAATTGATCGATAGTAGTTATTGGACCGTTAAATGCAAATATGGCAGGTTTAGCTGATGCTGTAGCCATTGCTAATGAGTGCTCGGCTGTATCGAGGCTCCAGCTCATTATAGAGTTCGAGCGCTATAGTTACAAAAGATAATAATGTTAATTACTTTTAATTAATACTATTTTCCAATTCAATAGCTTTACACGAGGTCGAATTATTATGATAATGAGTCGAAGTTTCCTGATCAATAGCACGTAATCGCTGTATGATAAATATAATTATAGATACCATTTCTTTTTACTTGGGTTTTACCTTAATCTTGCCGTAAACATTGCTGGCAACGTATATTCCGCTCTCCACTATAGGAAGACTTGAAATCCTGGCGACCGATTCGAATTGCGGTAAATCCGAATGTCGTCTTTTTATGTTCGAGGGTGCCATTTTCTAAAATCATTGCACAATCTATACTTGACTGTTTAATCGCTATCACGCATCTGTATAGCTAGTAGTAGCTAAATTATATTTAATACATAGCGGAATTCACCGATTAAGAATTGTACCGCCTATTTGTAAAGTTATTGATTACATCCAAGATAGCACAATGATATTCTTAGGACATATGAGTATTCTCTGCATATGCTCAGAATGTACGGGGATCTATTGAGAATTCTAAGTACCTATTTCGAATGTTCAGAATGAAATTTGGATATTTTGAGAATATCATGTGCTATCTGGGATGTCAACGTACAGTATATCTTCATGACTATCATCTTGATAGTTAAAATCAATTACTCAAGATACGATATAGATACTTTAGATAACGTACCTTAGCCACTATTCTAAAGAATTTGTAAGAATGACAACGACCTCAATTCAATCGTTCGATACATACGTAAGAGTTTACGATCTGATTTTAACAGCAAATTAATTGGCAATATATAAAAAAAACTAATAAATTTTCATACGATCAATCAGATAAATGATTAGGGATTAGTAGGAGCTGACGAAATTTAATCAGACGAACGAATTTATACAGAACGTAGCTTCCAGTGATAACGAGTCATTTCTTAATTTGGTAATAAATAATTATTATTTCTTCTTTATATTAAATTTTTTATAAATTATTCACTATGTATTTGATATTACGTTTGACCTCATTGACGAATAGGACACCGACAAAACTAATGACCAAAAGTCATTTTGCTGTTTATTCATAAAAATGAATGATAACTCATAAATTCAGTCACTCTAAAAGCACGTGGATCGTCTCCGTATGTGCATGAGTCCATACCACTTAAAATAACTGTTAGGAATTTGATAAGAGGGGTTAATGTCGAGGCTACTGGATCTTCGTAGCGGACAGTATGTAACGGGTGAATCGATGAAGAAACATTGGAATGGTTATTATAAAATGATAGAGATACTCTGCATACTCTTTTCTCTTCAGTCGGAATAAATGACTCTTGTTTTGTATATCCACGGAAGAGATATACATACGTGTGAGGAAAGATAGGAATACACAAGGGTAAATGAGCAAATGATTGATCGATCGATCGCTATATGAAATTAATCTAAAAATAGAATAAAGAAAGAGCCATAAAAAAATACTTTTGGCCACCCACAAACGATAAATTTGACATATCTCTTTATTCGTTGTATACTTAAAGGTAATAGAATTTTTGGTAATTAGCAAAACAGCCATGCAGAATGTCGTAATTAAGTCGCCTAATGCATCAGCTACGCAAAATTCAGATAACGAATGATTATGGACCAGATGGAGCATAGAAACGTCATTTTTATCGCGCGCACGAGATTAAACAGTGAGAAAGGAATGTTTTGAAAATGTGTCTGCAGAACCGTCTAGTTAAAATAATGAAATAGAATGTGTACAATTTACAACGTAATAAGTGACAATGTTTGTTTGCTTCTTATTTCATGACCTTCTCACTGACTCCAGACAAGAGCATATATGTAAATTGCCGAAAATACGTGAATGCTATAAATATGCGACCGCTGTTTTTTTTTTCTTGATTTAAGTTTTCCATTTTATATGTGCTAATTACGTGTACTATTTTTATATGGAGATAGTTATCGTAGTGGAAACTTGAAAATTCTGATTATGTATTATATTTACGTAATCGGGATATTTACCTGAAACCGGCGTGAACTGCCAACTGCGACTTGACGTTTGAATTATGCAAGGAACTACTTCGAGTGGACAGATGTCAGTGTTTCGTTGGAGAACACGGCATCAACTGCACGTCGGGGACTGCGAACGGTATCTCATCGACTTGACCTATGACACGTTGATTATGTGAACAGAAAACGCAGTGGCGCTTAAGATATTTCCAGCGTTCGGTTCCGTCGTGGTTAACGGCTTTGTGAATGTAATGATTTGGTTTTTGCTTATTAATGGGAAGAAGCTGCTCTTTGTATTTCGAAAATACACAAGCTTCCTGAATATTTGTATGATGGATGCTTGTCCTTGTTAAATTTTTGAAACTTGGTAATACGTTACCCTCTAGATCTTTCAGTCAATCTTCGTGTAGAGAGTGTCGACGGTGTTAGTAGAAAAAAATGCGAAATTTTGTAAATTTTTATTTTTTCAATAAAATAAAAGATTTGATGTTCAGAGTTTGACTTTTATCTGTTTCTTATGTGTAGCTATAGTCTTTATTTATTGTAAAATTACCAGAAAATCTCGAACTATGAAATAGCTCATTTAACGTCTGTCGCAGTAATCCTTAATTGAAAATAATATTAAGTAGTGGAAGCTATCACAGCCAGACAATTTAATAGTGTGCAAAGTTCGGATCTGAATCTTTATGTTAACATATTATTTATAGAAGTCTTCTACCGTCGAGAAATATTTTATCTCCAGACATTAGAACCAGTATTGCCATTGTTTTGACAAAGATTTGTTAATTACAACGAAACAATGTAAAAATAAATATTATGATTCAAGCGTGTCTCACGCCAATCGTGTCCATATGAGATAACGAAGACAAACTGATTCGATAAGATTTTTTCTATTTATTCAGAAAATTTAGTTCCGGTTTATCTTGGTGAGATTGGATACACGCTTATCAATTATACATATGATTTTGTTTGTAATCTAGTCAGGGACGTTATCTATAATCGTAAAATCGATCGGTTACCAAACGAGGGACGTACTTTGGGAGTCCAATGGCGAGGAAGCGCATTTTAAGTATCGCTTCGAATGTGTATCATCGATATCAATAGCCCCTGAAAATTTTATCGGCGCGTTGTTTCACGTAGTGATATATTCTTATCAGACAAGATGATTATTAGCCATACTACCAGCTAGTGTATGTTCGGTAATGGTAAACGAAACACGTTTTTGGGGAAGGTAAGAATACCGGTAATTACGTAAACGAGTGTTTTCATTTTTGTGCATTCCTCGTAATAAGTTTACGCTCTCTTGTAACAAATATGATAAATCATTTTTGCTATTGAGAAAATGATTTAACAAGTGTGCGAAAATAATGCAAAGATACATATATTTGCGTCTTGCGATGATTGCGAAATGTGTGTTTTTGAATATATCAGAGACAATTGAATTGTTTTTTATACACAATATTAAACAGTGCTATCCTGCGAAAGTATTATGAGGGTGAAATTTATTCTCAAAACTATGGTTAACATACGGCCGTTTTTAGCATACAATGCTAATAAATAAAAAATAGAGTTTATATACCTGTGAAACGATTATCGAATATGTACAGAACGTATATTCATTGGATTTCAAAATGGAGGAGATAATAGCATTATGAGTATACGATAAGCCCCTTCGAAATCAATTCTCTGTTCTGTAAGTTCTGCTCTGTAAGTTTTCTGTTTCTGAAAGATAATTTCCACTATTGAAGAAAATTATCAAAATTCAATACCGATGGGATACGAGACTATATTAAAATAACTAGGGTCAGCCTGGAAACAAATAAAAAGATTACTTTTGCGTGATGTCATAAATTCCAATCGTAACGGATCACTTGATTCAAAATAATTGATCGATCATTATCAGAATTGTAAAAAAAATAAACCATAATTACTCTGCATACGTACTTAAACAATGACGATATTAAACCATCGAAATTCAAACACTTCCTCAAAAAAAAACTTATGTTCAAGGTCTAAGTTGAAAGAAGAACCCGCAGTAGTGCAAAAAGTGCTTCAAAATGGCGGCCGAACTTTATATCGGCTTGCTAATATATTTGATATATTCAATTAGTGTCACGAGTGCAGGTGAGTGATTAATATATATTTATCACCATCTTAAAATTCTATACCTAACTACTAAATCTTATTATCGTTCTCATAATTACAAGAATGGAGTTCACCACCTTTCCTCGCACCTGATCCATTGGATAGAGCAGTCGAATTCCTTGGTTACCATCCAGCTGCTTCACAAACCAACATACTACTCGAAGAAGAACTTGATTACAATGTCAGCATTGCTGTGATCAATTATGTAGGCAAGTACTAGGCAATTACCGACAAAGATACTAAAAACCACAACAATCATAATCGACCGAAATACCATCATCTATGAGTAATAATTGAGAGGAAATCGTATATCATAAATATCAATTATCCAATACTTCATGCCAAGTATAAACATAAATCGCAATATCTACAGATACAGTCGACTCTGGCTATAGAGGCGCTCCGTATAGTCGCGTTTCCCCTGAGCTCTCTTTCTAAGCTACGGAGCCGAGAGGGGAAGGCTTCCCCCACTCTTCTGAACCTCTCAGCACGCGTGTTATCCGCGCTCTGTCGAACGCTCGGCCTATTACAGTGGAGTGGGGGCTCTCCGTAATATCGCTCTCTCGCTAATTATCGCGTCTCAGAGCCCCGGCTGCGCGATTATACAAAGAGTCTACTGTAATAGAATTAGAATTAATAATCATCAATATATTAGGTCCAATAACTCCCACGATTGGCGCTTTTGAAGACAACAAAAGTAATTTAATCCTCGGTGCCGTTTTGGAGCAAAACGCTGGCACTGGACTATGGGAAGTGATTATCACAAATAAACAGGATTTTGAGACCATTATTATGCAGACCTATAGATTTTTCATAGTGATTGGTTCAGAGCAAAATAAAATCGCATTGAACATCGTCAACATAGACGATAACGCGCCAGTTATTCAAGCTAATGAACGTAGTTGTTCGGTAGAGGCAAGTATTAATTCTTTTTAAATTCATTTAAGGTTATTATATGCACTATTATGATTTACATTAATTGTACGTATATTATAGGAAAATTATGAAGGTCCTATGAATTGTACATTTACCATTAGCGATGCTGATGGTTGGATTACTCAAGTTACATTTGGTATCACGTCAACGGTATGTTTTAATTTTTTGTTAAATTTTCACATATTATTATACTAAGTGTATCATACTTTTTTTAGCCGACAAGTGGTAAAGATCATTTTGAAGTAATTCCTGATTACATTGATGGTACTGAATTTCAAATGAATGGTTATCTGAACGTTACTAATAGTTTGGATTACGAAACCATTGCAATGTATATGCTGGTAATTACAGCTACGGTGAGTCATCATAAGGGTAACGAGCTACAAAAATACTTTTAAATACGACTCATCCCTTGCTCATTGCGCATTAATATACCGTATCCCTTTATCCCAAAATCAATCATTGTCTTTATCATACTTTCTGACAGAAGTATTTTTGTGGCATCTGGTTATCATTATTTTTGGGCCGATTAAAAAAGACACTGTATACCTGCGTACCATCTTTATATGATTAATGATGATTATTGATCATTTAATTAATAGGACGGTGGAGGTAATGAAGGTTCTCTCACAATTATCATTGAAGTCATTGACATGCCTGACGAACCGCCAAGATGGACGAGTATCATCTCTGCGGAAAATATTCTAGAAAAATCGACCAATGTAAATAATTTTTTACTTATTACTTATCTTATAAATAATGTCACGGAAATTGTAAGTGTTTTTTTTTCTAGACGCTTAGCGTCTCAGCTATCGACGGTGATATTGGAATCAATGCAGAAATTAATTACAAAATAGTAACTACGGAAGAGCGTAAGTAAAGCTGTAAGCACTTTGAGATCATTGAAATTCTTAAAGTCTTCGCGATGCACACTATCAGTGAACACACTATATAAACATTTGCAATTATATAAATCTTTTTAGGCGATGAGCAATACTTCGTAGTTAATACAACTTCAGGGGTCATCACAATCAATCCGATAGATCGCGATGCTCTGGCACAAGAAATTTTTAGATTTTTAATAGTCGCATACGAAGCCGAAGACGAAGAATCTGCTATTAACTCAACCGTCATTATAATCGTCGAAGATATCAATGATCACAGTCCAGAAATATCACCTGCTAAACTCGTTATAGAAATACTGGAAGAAACATTCATGACACTTGAATTTAATGAATCTATAGTGATTTCAGATCCAGACCTTGTACGTGTTGACTCTAATTATTTAAACAAACAAAAATACAGAAATAATCTCTGCAATATATACAATATCATTTTTAGGCCGAACATGCTCAGTACACCGTAGCCTTGGCTGATGATTCTGATCATGACTGGAGCTCAGCATTTTTAGTAATACCTACAAGCGGTTACCAAAATGGAACTTTTACGATTTCAGTAATTAATGCTTCCCTGTTGGATTACGAAAATGAAGATTGGAGAAACGTAACGATCCAGGTAAATAATCATTTTATCAATAAAAAATAATTTTGTTTTTTAATTGAAAAAAATTATACAGATAATAGCTACTGAATTAGCGAATACATCTCATATTGGTATACGGGATGTAAATATCCAATTAATCAATTGGAATGACGAAGTGCCAATTTTTGAAAATGACAACGTTCAAGTTGAAGTGCCGGAAGATGTTGAAATGGGATACCTCATAGCCACAATGCTTGCAACAGACCGTGACGTAGATGACAATGTGACGTTAGTATCGTAATATCATTCATCATTTTAATTTATCAACAACTCAACTGAGAATATTCTTTAGGCATTCTTTAACGTTTCAACGTACATTAACGATCAATGCGGTTACTGGAGACGTAACAACTACGCAAGATGACGCTTTGGATTATGAGACAATACCAATTGTTGTTGCGCAAGTTGTAGCTACTGATTTGGCATCGCAAAGAACTTTTGCAACATTGACTATAAACGTTATTGATGTTAATGACGTTCCACCGTCTTTATACATGGTAAGAATTGTTTTTTTATCAGTCCAATTAAGAGGTGCCTTTAATTATGGTAATAATAATAATTTACAGCCAAGTTCATTTCCAATTCTTGAAGAAGAGGTAGACAACGGTACAGTTGTGGACACTTTAATTTCCGCGACAGATCCTGATACAGAAGCCTACCTTGTTTTTAGTATCGATTGGGATAGTTCGAGTGCTTATAAATCTAATATTATTGTTGATGAATCTAATTATCGCGGGTAAGTCAATGATCATTGATTATATATGAATAATTGTCCCCAATGGTATTTTTGTAAACTTTATAACGTATAATCCACAGACACCTTGAAATCAAAACTTCTTATCCTGAAAATCATACTCTTTATGCTGAAGCCACTTTGGTAGTCAGTGGAAGAATCGATTACGAAGCATTCGATCTTATGTACATCACTATAGTTGTTACAGATTTGACAACTGTTCACAACGCCAATTCCACGTCATGTAATTATCATTATTTTTATAATTATTCTTAAATGTTTAATTTTTATAGATAATTAATGTTGTTTTCCCCCATTTTTTCAGCACGATTAACCTTATATATTTCTGACATTAATGATAATGAACCTGTATTCCAAGCTTACGAAGAGATGATGGTTAGCGAAAATCAAGTATCTGATATTCTGATAGGAAGTATCACTGCTACTGATGCTGATGGTCCAGGAAATAATAACGTTGTTTATTACATTGAGTAAGTCGTAGAATAAAATATTTTTAAGTTTTTATACATAATGATTAATTTTAATCATTAGGCCGACTAATGGTACCGAAAGTGATCTGGTGTATATCAACACTATTACTGGAGTCATCAGGGTTGATAAAGATGGCGCAATTGATGCTGAAGTATACGAATATCTGTATTATAATGTAATAGCAAGTGATGGTCTTTGGAATACAACTCAAATAGTAAGTATAAATATCAATAATAAAATCATCAACTTTTAACTCTATAACCAAAACATTTATATCAATATTTAATTCTGCATTTAATGACAGATCCAGATATACGTCATTGATCAAAATGATGAAGAACCATATCTACTTTCACATTTGTTTGAATCAACATTATATATTAGAGAAAAATCTGAAACCGGTACTGAGATCGTCACTGTTTATGCTTTCGATGACGACAGAACGTGTAAGTATATCGAGTCATAATTTTTTTTAATTTGAGATCTAAAAGACCCAAAAGTATGGAGCTATGCGTAATTGAATGATTATTTTTATTTTCAGCTCCCTACAACAATGTATCTTATCTTATAAATACCAATTATCCTGCTTTACTACAATATTTCAGTATGGAAAAATACACCGGTTTACTTCAAGTCAGTTTATCTGACGGTTATATACTCGATAGAGATTTTGGTGATGACACATATACTGTACATTTGATCATTCGTGATAATTATTTAGTGGACGGTATTACTTGTACGTAAATCATATTTGAATCGAATTGACCGTTAAAAAGTACAATAATTTCACATACTTTATCTTCTTCAGGGAATAGCAATAGCAATACTACTATTGTTACGGTAATTCTTGAAGACATTAACGATCAAGCACCAACATTGCCTGAACTCGATGACCCTGCCGTTAGTGTCAGTGAAAATACTGCAAACGTACGAAAACATTTTTTATTGATTTCTTTATCAGAAATCATATACTCAGAATTTTATTACAGTAATACATTATAATTAGGGTACACTTATCCTGACTGTGGTGGCTACGGATGCTGATAAACCGGATACAAATAATACTAGAGTATTTTACGAGATACTTAGTATCACTGCTGTTAATGATACCGTCATCGAAATTAGAGATGATTGCAATGAACTTTTCAGAGTAGAAACTTATAATCAAACAGATGCACACATTTACGCTAACTGTGATCTAAAAGGATATTATGGCACTTGGTCACTGGAACTGTATGTAAGTTGTACAAGATTATTTAGATATTTTGTATAAAAAACAGTAAAACGCAATCGTTGCTTTATTTAATTATAATATTAATTCTTACAGGTACAAGATCTTGGAGATGATCCAGGACCACTGAATGATACTAAGAGTTACAATATACAGATCACTGATTATAATTACAATGATCCTGTCATTGTCTTCCCAAGTGCTAGCAAGAGTATTCGACTCAGTCAAGTATATATTAAACAGTATTATACTATTATATTAAGATTATTCACAACACTAATTGAAATTATTGTTTCTAGACTCAAAGACTCAACTCTCAATTGTATTTGTACAATCAGCAATTACTTAGTGATTTCACAGCCACGGATGAAGACAATGGTGACAGTGGTGTCGTCACTTTCTCTATTTCTGGAGATTGTAAGTTATTTTATTTCATACTGTAAGTTATTCGGTAACAATTCACTCGTACTAATTAATTGACATTACATAACAGCAGATGCTCTGGAATATTTTACTATTGTTTCGGTCGGCGAGAACACAGCCCAGCTTCAGCTTAACTCATTACCTGACTTTAGCGTTCAGCATATCTATGAGGTATGCAATTACTGCATATTGTTAATTAAAAAATATTGATGACTGTATTGTATATTGATAATCAGAAATATTTTAATCATAATAGATTGTCATAACTGCCACTGATGGTGGAAGTCCGCCAAGAAGTGTCTCGCAAACTCAACGAATACTTTTCATCTCTACAAAGGGACCAGAATTCACCAATGCAACTTGGACCGCCTGGTTCCGTGAGAATACTACGGGACTTGATGATTGGGCAATCATACCAGAAGCTTACGATATGCTTAATGAAGAAGCCGACGCGGATGATCTTATTACCATTTATTATTTCTTCACCAGTGAAGGTTTGTTAGTAAAAAAAATATATTAAGTTATTCATTCATACGTGAAATGTCTCTTGCAGATGGAGACATGTCCTACTTCAATTTGGATAAAGAGACAAGAAACTTGACATTGACAAGTGTGTTGAATCGTGAAGAGCAAGAGAATTTAACACTTTATGTCGTTGCTACTGTTGATAGTGAAGGACCACCTGATGATCCACGAGACGAAGCTGTTTTGAATATAACTATTATAGTCTGTATCATTTCTATTGTTTTACGTGATATTAATAAAATGAATAATCATAATAATATTGTCTTCTTTCATAGGTTGTTGATGTCAATGATAATCCACCAGTGTTTGATAGCAGTTCTTACCATGGTGGAATAACGACTGAGGATGCAATTGGAAAAGTTATTTTGACAGTTTCCGTGAGTATCTTTACTTACAGTTGAAAAGATCTTTTATTGATTTCAACATTTCTTTTTTTTTATTAGGCAACTGATGCGGATCTCAATGATACTTTAACGTACAGTATAGTCAATAACAGCTTGTTTTATTCTGATTTATCATTATCGAGCATATCAAATCCATTCACAATGGACAGTTCATCAGGAGATTTACTATTGCAATTCAGACCGCTATCCTCAATGACAGGATATTTTGATTTCAACATATCAGTACACGATGAAGGTAAATATCATAGTGAAAAGAAAAATAGCATCATATTTTTCCTAATTTACTTATCATTCTAGATTATCATGAAGATACAGCAAATGTGAAAGTATATATAATATCAGAAAGCGTTCGTGTTGTTTTCACATTCAGAAATAATATCACGGATGTAACTGAGGAGAGAGCATTCGTAAGTAACTGGGAAAAGAGAAAAGTACTTATTTTACAAAAAAAATATACTAATTATATAATATATTAAAAATTTCCCAGATCATCAGTTCATTCACCGATACTTTCGGATTTATATGTAATATTGATTACATAAGAAGCTATGTTGATAGTAACGGTTTAACAATGGATAACGTCACAACAGTAACAACGCATTTTATAAACGAAGAAGATAACTTGCCAGTTGCATCAGACGTTATCATAGTGTAAGCAACCATTTTTCGTACTCGTAATATTAATATAATATCAAACACTTATATTTATTTTTATCTTACAGAGCATCGAGTGATCTACAGACTATAACGGATCTCAAAGTAACTCTTTTAACCAGATCATTATATCTTATTGACGTTCCAACAGGTTCCAATAGTTCGTCAATAGATACTCAGCAAATGATTCAATGGGTCCTCATATGCTTGACTATATTTTTCTTTATATGTAGTATCGCCTTGCTTGTAGCATATGTTGTGAGGACAAGAAGGTGAAGCATATTTCTCTTAAGTATAAATCCTCTAGCTTCATTATGCAAATCGTTAATTAATTGGTGTAATATATTTATAGATTAATCGAGAGACTCGATAAATTGGCTGTCATTAAATTTGGCTCGCAAGATTCAGGACTTAATCGCATCGGCGTTGTGCCGACGACTAATAAGTTTGCACTTGAAGGATCGAATCCTATGTGGAACAATAAAGTTAAAGTGCCAGGAGATAACGTGAGGTACGTTGGAATTTCTTTTATGAATACGACAATAATTATGAATTTTATATTGGAGAATACGAGACGATGATTTTTAATTAAAATATAATTGAACTTATTTTTTTTCAGTCAGGGAAGTGGCGATTCTGATATGATTGGTGTTGAGAATAATCCTCATTTTTCATATGGTAATGGCGGTTACGTTCCGGATGATCCGTGGGAAAAGGAGAGAAGGGTAATACATTAAAAATATTTATTGAATGGCACATTTGTTATTATATAATTGTTATTATTCGTAGGGGAGTTATAATCCCGTGATGGCGTCAACTAATGGACTTAAAAATCCTGTTACAACTGGAACGACCACCGAGGAGAAGAGCGATTTTCATAATAACAAAATCGTGTACACAACCGAATTATGATTTTGTATTATTTCTTAATAGAAGAACAAAGCAATGAAGAAAGTCTGTTGTATCGCAATAAAATACTAGGTTCCTTAGAAGTACAAACTGCTTGTTTGATAAGAATGAACATTAGAAGTATATATATATAATGTATAAAAAGAATGTGTAAACCGAACAAAGAAGAACGATATTAAAATAAGTATTTATGTAAATATTAATGAACTCTTGTAAATATTATACTTTCTTAGAAATTGTTCAAATCGAATAAAATAATATTTTTATTGATAGCAATGGTAATTCCCATGTCCATAAATAGAGCCATCATTAAATTCCCACATCGCATTCACTCCATTAAACAAT
Source organism: Pachycephus smyrnensis (assembly GCA_030142225.1). NCBI lineage: Eukaryota > Metazoa > Arthropoda > Insecta > Hymenoptera > Cephidae > Pachycephus > Pachycephus smyrnensis. Next base: position 546,751 of record JARQST010000240.1, on the reverse strand, counting down.
TAAGACTGTTGTACTATATGCAGAGGATTGTCGCAATAACGCGCACAATAGGTGGCAATTATAATGAACTCTATTAAATTACCACACGAGTGATAAATATATCTTTTCTTTTTGCGCATTTGCGATTCTCACTGGATGACTGTGCATGTAAAGATGGAATGACTTACGATAATCAGCAAAATCATGCATAAATAATTAATCGAAACTGTACCTGACTACCTGAAGTGTCTACAACAAATTGGCAATCTCATAATTGTTACGTTCGAACCAGAATAAAGGCCTAATTCTACCTAGTCTAGTGCCTTTAGCGAACGTGGTGCGGCCCACTTTGAGTCAATGCCTTCGCAATGTACTCAGGATCGGGCTATGCTAATCTTTTCGAAAATACGGATAAATATTTGTGGAAAAAGAATGGTCCTGATAATGCAAAATAAGTACCGTCACTGAATAAAATATTAATAAGATTTTCTTACCTTGATTTATGAACGAAGGTGGAAAGTTGGAGATACTGAACTGGCTGTAGTAAAAATAATCTAACTTGTAGTTTATTAAGTAAATAGTTAAAGTACACTATGATGCGACTATGCCTGGCGTCCGGAGGTGAATGAGAGTGAGCTTAACTAGTTGTGTATTTGGACAAAAGGGGGAGGGGGGTGACATTGGTAGGTAGTATGGTGCAGAAAACTATTACTATTGAGTGGTTCTTGGGAATTTCTTGGAAAAGCATACGTAGAAGTTCAGAGGATGTTGGTGATTGGCGTAAATTTGGCAGGTTTTGCTATTGCGTAGGGATAGTGGACTTGGGGCTTCAGGATTGGTCAAGGATGTAGAGAGTTTGGTAAGGTTTTCGTGGAAAAGCAATAAAATTCAAAATCTTAATGCCTGATATACGTGTGAACATTCCAAGGTTATCTCTAGTAATTCATAACTATTGTCCAAGTAGGTTTTTTTATATCTCCGCAAGGTTCGTCTTATTGTTCCCTAATCCTGGGAACATCTATAGGTTTACATGTAACATAAACCAGATCCCTACATAACTATTTCCTATAGCAAATAGGTGCCGTGAATTAAGGATCTAATTTCTTACACAAACGTAACATCATCATGAATACTATTTGCTATCTATATATATGCAAAATCTTAACGAACATCTATCAGACTAATTCGCACAATGAAATAGGATGTAAATGTCTCGCGTCTAATATTAGCCTCAATCAAAACCAATAAAGGCTAAAATAATGCAACTACATTAGTACCGATTATTGTATCGCTCACATGATCCGCTTACACGCCTGTATAAAGGAAACCCGATGCTGAGCGCATCTTAGTTCGCATGTAACGATACGCTGCAAGAACGAGGAGGTATAAATTCATAAATCAGAATAGCCGTCACAATTTTATTGTACCGCAGTATTTCAGTGGCGCTTAGCATAGAACGTAATGCAATCTAATTCCGTGACAAACGTACGTGATTGCTAATGCCAAGATAAAATAGCGACTTTCGTGGAGAATAGAAGGTTATCTTATAAAAAGGGACCAATTGCGAAGAGCGGCCAGTGCAATTTTAACCGTTGCAGAAGAACCACAATAGGGAGATTCAATAAACAAAATCAACGAGTTGTAACCGAAGCAACGTTAAATTTTTGAGAAGAAAAAAAAATGAGAAATTTAAAAGCTAAGAAGATTCTCGAGGACGAGCAGTGCTTGGAGATTGTGAAAAAAAAGTTGGAGCAGGATTCGATGGATGATTTTTCTTTAATCAAATATGAAGTGATACCATTTGATGAAGTGCTGGGATACCTGGGACAGTATTACACTTTAAAAGCTACTGTGGGGTGTTCCAAACCACCATTTACTACGAAGATCTTCAACTTCTTTACGAAAATACCGCCTCCAATAACCAGTCCCCAGTACGATTTCATGCAGGAGCAAGGATCATTCAGAAAGGAAGTTGCATTGTATACCATGGTATTTCCGGAATTCTTATCAGACGTTGATACAAGATGTATCCCGGAATGTTTTTTAGGCTTGGAGAATGACGTGATAGTTTTAGAGGATATGGTCCAAAGTGGCTTCATAATGACAGATAAATCGATACCCTTGGATTTTAATCATTGTCAAGTCATGATGAAGACACTAGCACGATTTCACTCAAAGTCCTTAATTTTTGAAGAACGCTACAAAAAAAATCTCAATGACACATTCGGGCACTGTATGCATGAAACGTTGTGGCCTATTGAAGGGGACAAATCTAAGGGTTCATTCGATGCTGCGGTCAAAGGATTTCTGTCATTGGTTGATCTACTACAAAAATTGGATAGTCATTCTCGAAAGAGGTTTAAAGAGATGTTCATGGAACTGAGCTCGAATCATGCGCAAAAGCTGTTACCATCGAAGAAATTTAAAAATGTGCTTTGCCACGGTGATTTATGGGCGAATAATATTCTCTTTAAATATGATAATGATAAGAGACCCGTCGAGTGTTGTCTTGTAGATTTTCAGCTAGCCAGGTAAAATCTCATGCCGCTTACTAGTTACGGTAAAGATATTATTTTTTGGTTTTACTCTTATTTGTATTTTATATCTATAGGTATAATCCGCCTGCCCATGATATCTTGTTCTTTTTGCAATGCACGACAACTTCTGATTTGAGGGAGAAGCATCTGGAGGATCTTCTCAAGATTTACTTCGATACCATGGCTTTGATACTGAAAGAAGCTGATTTGAATATACATAATGTTTTGCCGTGGAATGAGTTGATTGATTCCGTTGAAGACCTCAGGATAACGTGTACGACTCATGGGATTTTGAATATGCCGATTATGTTGCTGGAATCAAGTGTGGCGACTAAGTATTTTGCGAAAGAGCCGCATTTGTTGGAATCTATACTTTATTGTGATAGGACACCATTAGTTAAGCAACAGTTCGAAGATGTGCCACAATACAGAGATAGGTTGTCGGATGCTATGTATGAATTGTATTATCAAATATTAGGTTGATGTATTCTTTATCTTAGAAACTGAATTGATAAGATTTTGAGAAATTAGTTAAAAGAGTTAAAGGTGGTTCTATTGCTTCCATAATTTTGTTAGAATAGAGCTCTACACCTTGTTTTAGTGTAAATAATAGAATAATTGAAATTACATTATGAAATATGTTATCAATAAATACGTAATGATGCAATCTAAAATTTTTGAAATTCTTTATTCGAACTTTAATTTTCGTCATACACTCAAACGCATCATCATTCGTTCATTCAACGCAATTATCACAAAGAAAATCTCTAACCATTTTATTTTATGTACATTTCCGCCTGCGCATTTCAAATTATTCGTATTCAATTACACACTCGAGTCATTGTCACCTCTGGACATCCCTGCTGCTGTAAAAGGAAATTCTTTAACAAAATCGTGAATGAAAGTCGCGACTGGACATAGATCCTTAATGAAAATTGTTCATAATGAAAAATGTACGTTATATTCCGTTACACGATATCAATCACGCGAGACACTATCGATTGGGAATCAATTGGCACAGCTTATATAAAAATCGTACGGGGCACTTGCTGAAACAACGGGACAAACGGATTTGAGATGACTTCCTTTTTTTTATGTATATAATTATTTATATCATCAATTATAATGAATATATAGTTATGTACAATATTGAATCTCATTCTTTAACAATAACATCAACAACATGATTAAACAACGTTCCTCATTGGTACACAAATTGTAAATGTACAGATAAAAAAGCATTAGATGATGTCAATGAGGCATTGAAGGTGGCGAACGCTCTGCGCGCCATTTTTTCTTTATACATCTTATAATCCCCATGGAGTTCGAATCGTTTCATCTTATTTTTTTTTCTTTTTGTTGTTCCTTTAGATACATACGTCATACATACACGCAAATGCGCCACGTAGCCGTGGCACGAGAGAATATGATAAGGATGATGAATCGATTGAATCGGTGCTTGAATTAATTATTAAGAGAGTGCGCGAATTCAAATTTTTGTATATCACAATGAGCCAGTACAGTTTTTCATCAGGTTCAATGATTTCCGATTCCGAAGAGATCATCGGCGATTTTTACGTGGGACGTCACTCCGTACCCCAAAACGATAACAAAGATCATCAGGAGACGCTCCTTCAATTCCAAGCGCTTCCAGAAACCTAAATCGTAATACAAAAGAAACGTTACTTCTTTGTGCATATGCATGATAACATGCGTCAACGATTATGAATTGTCAAACCGTCGCGATAACTCATCGACTCTCGTTACGTCAAAGTCATTATAATACGGCATATAGATATATATAACTGATTCTGGCTGATTGTGACAGACAATAATGACGATTACCATAAAATTCTACACAAGGCTTTGACGAGTGAATGAACGATTTGCACAATTCTAAATGTACGAATTTGTATAATCCTCTTAAGACGAGAAAAGTCCAGGAAGAAAAAGAAAGTAAAATCAAGAATTATGAGCAAAAAAAGTAACGTTACCAAATCGCTGATAACGTCACCGGCAGCGTAAGCTCGATCAGCAATACAGAACGCTGTATGAATAAAAGACAGAAACCAATTCATAAGATCGAATAAAAAATTCTACAAGTCAATCAAAATCGAAGGATTACAATTCCGCTTTAATTTACTGAAAAATCATTAATCTTACATACGTGAATTTTTTTTGATTCGCTACCAATGACGATAACACGACTCGGCCTTATCTGTGAGCGATTTAATTTCTTTTATCATCAGCGAATTTGGCGCCTTTCGCAAGACGAGATTGAAAAGTTCTTCATGGCATCGTTATAAGACCAACTCGCCGGTATCGAATTTCTATAGTCGGATAACGCGTTATCGCAGCACCTCACGAATCTTCTCGTCTTAATCGAGTCATATTAAGGTTATACGATGATAACACGAACTGCGGTGGCAGTGAACAGTGCACGTGGATATCGCAACAGCAGCAGCAGCAGCAGTTATACACGGTATGCATATACGAACACGGCAGCGTCTACCACAGCTAGTTGTCTTTAATCAATTATCTTTTTTTTCTTTTCTCATCATTTAATTGAATATTTTATACGGCCACGGATCACCAATCAATCCGACGCCGGGTCTGATGACACATGCTCGTCATAATTTTCACTTAAGACCTTATATACGTCTCTTTACTCGTATGCAGATTTTTCTTGTTCACTTCGTCATTTCTGTGCGCGCGAAGCGCATGACTCTGTTGTCTTTCTTTTTTTTCTTTTGTATTTGCATATGCGCAAAAGTACGCGTGTGCTGTGTCATCGGTGTAAGTATACATATGTCGTGTATGTGTGTGTACCTGTGTATATACACATTCCCGTATATATATATACACACTTGAGTTTCACAAAAATATATAAAAGAGAGAATGTCTATGCATATATATATATATATGTGCATATATACCTATAATGTATATATACCGATATATAACCGATTTACTCAAAATCGTGTGGAAAAGGGTGTTTATCATAATTATTTATATATATATCCTGTATATATCCTGTACAAAGTGCTTGATTGAGAGTTTAGTTAGTCGTAAACAAGACACACGAGGTAAGATTACATGTAGTCCCGCACACTGGTTTTTTCTCATTACACTCTCGTTTTCTCGCTCGTAGCACGTAATGCGTTCCTACCATTTGGGAGCACCGAATTCGCTCCATTAGACTTCTATACATTTACGGAAAGTGGCTCGGAGAGACAGACGGGACTATCAGCATTATTTTATGGGATTTTCGAGTATCGTCACGTATGAAAAGAAATTACATACGTATCACGTATTGTCCCGCTGGGGTATAAATTATTGTGACATTGTGAATCGCCATATTAGAAGTAAATTAAAACACTTTAAATATAATATTGGATAAAATCAGAAAGAAGATTGGGACGAGTATCGGGAATTCCCATGTAAATTGCTGATTCTTCAGAACCGAACCTCATAGTGAGAGGTACGTTCGATCGAAGTGGCTATGATCATCCACTTGACTCCATCTCTCATAATCAGCCACGATCCTGGACACTTCTCGCGATGACCAATTCCATAATAGGGTTTATCACCGCTCTGGGTAGTTTCTATTAAATTTTATTTATTTATAACACTGTTTAGTTGAATTTGTTCACTTGGTCGGATCAAACCGGTTTGTTCATCGACGTCTCCACCATGGAGAGGTCCAGATGATTTTAGCAACCAACGTGTAGCAGCCCTCGGACCAGGGTCTAATCATGCCACATCCCAGCATCCTTCTGTCAGTACGTTATCATGACGATCGATCACTTCGCGGGTCGATGACGAAACAGGAGCGAAGGTAGGACATCAAGAAAAGTCAAGGTGTACACGGAATTACAAAACCAAACAAGTAAACGAAAAAAAATTCATTGTCATGTCATGAGTAATCAAAAAAAAAATAATAAAGAGAGCGAGTGAAAGAGAGGAGAAATAAAACTAAAAATGTGCATTTGTCGAGAAAAACGAAAAAGGAAAAAAAATAACACTGGTTTTCGAAGTGTTGACTCCTCGTATACGTCGACGTATGACTCCTGCGGACATTCTCACTGGCGTACTGATGATTTTTAACGTGGACGGGGCTGTGAGTAGGGTTGTACTAGACGCGATCTGATGATCGTGCAGTCAGATTGGGGATGCGAGAATTAATTTCTGTTGGGGATCATAGGTGGCATGACGGTCTTCCTTCCCAATTAAATATAGGAGTAGGGTCCATCGGTGAGGGCGCTACACAGCAACAGTCAGGAGGCGTCATCTTTACCACGAGCTCCTCTGCTCGGTCTGTACTCGAGGCCAGGGTCGAACTGCATCAGTACGAAAACCTGAAGAAAATAGATAAAAAAATATTAATTTGATGGATTAATGACATTAATGTCATTAATGCACTGAAAAAAAATGAAGTTCCGCTGTATATCATGGAATACCATAGTCTATCGAAACGACCCAGTAATACATTAATTTATGCGTTAAGTATGACTATTAATGTTCGTTTGTATGTGAATTATTGTCATAATCTTTATGCGTCTTCACACTGCCATACAAATTCGGTGATTCAATACTCAAATTTCGTGCTTTCTGTGCCCGAAACTGAAATTTCATTTTTCTCCATGTGATTAATTAATCATAAATAACGGAACTTACCTGGTCCGTAGGTAATAAAGTGAAGTCGTCGGGTGGATTGGTGATGACGTATCTTTTGGACGATGCGTCGCAGGATGAGCTCGTGTCGCGAAACCTAAAGGTTTAATTGAAGTATCAACTGTTAAATCGAATGCGATTAAGACACAAAAGCTAAACTAAATATACCCATAACTAAACTAAACATAGCGAGCAACTAAACACTAAATAAATCGGTGATATGTAACGTTCAAAAATGATATTTTTTGGATGGAGCAACTTACGATCGTCATTTTTCGTGTCGTGATGCAAAAACGCAAAATGCAAAAGGTGTGCGGAAAAAATCAAAAGTCATAGTAGTAACGTTTGTAACGGTAAGTATAAATCGTGTGAAAGAGAAAGAGAGAGAGAGAGAGAGAGAGAGGGAGAAAGAGAGAGAGAAAGAGAGAGAGTACGTAGGGTAATCCAATAAATACCATCGAGGGAAAGAAAGTCCGGTACCTGTACCTGTACAGACCAATGCACAGCATTCCATACGACTTTAATGCTGCAACAAAGAGGTCACCGTACTTGCCTCCCTCGCCATACTGGGCCAGAGGCCCATCGTATAACGAGATCTGACCAACTCGACAACGATCCCTGTTGGCCAGACTGTCCGCCGTACTATGGAATAAACGAACAATTTATAACGTTTTGAATTTAAATTATATTTTAATTGACTTTCAAAAATGTCATACCTGTAACCACCCCTTAAACCAGCACCTTCTGCCAGAATCAATTCCAATTCGGGCGTCGCGCCGCCTGTTATTAGCGAGCGAATCAGAGTCAGTGCATTTTGGTTGAAATAAGTCTGGAAGAAATGACAAATGATTTAAATATTTATCTGTTATATTTGTCAATGCAAAATATCAGAAATTTACTGACTGTCGACATTAGAGAGTCTAGCACGCTGACAGCAAAGGCAGTGCCACAGGCAAACGGCTGTGTGAGGTAGAGCTCCGTGTCCGGGTCATCATCGTCATCCTGGTCGAGAAATTGCACGTTGCTGTCGTTCACGAGTTCTGTTAACAGTAATATGTTGAAGTGATAGAATTAATTGAAGATTGCCTAATCATGGAGGTTATTTTTGGAATGTATTATTTCCTTTTTACAAAACCATAACCTACCCGTGATCATGGGCACGTTTGCCCCGTAAACGGATCCTCGACGCTGCAGGACGATGGGGCTGCCAACTGCAGTCAAATTACCTTGCTCATTATCTACTGCAATGTTTACTTACAATTTGATAAAAAGATATATAATGAATTATGGTGCAAACGACACTCCTTCACGCATTTACCTTGACTGAGGACTCCGATCGTATCGTCGAATGTCATTGCCTTGATATTAAGGGATGCGAGGATGGCCTCCTTGTCGGCGAGGGTGGGGTCATCGTTGCTAGGCACTTTAGCCGACAGGATGCAACACATGTCACACAAGTTCACGTTAACAGCGCGCAGATCCGCTCTGCTCAGCGGCGAACCCTAAAAAATAATTCATAAATTCAATATAAAAAATATTGATCCCTTGCTGTCAAGTGTCACTACTGATACAAATAATCAATTTAGAATTTACTCCGTTGCTCCGTATCAAATTACAAAATCGATCATGGTTACCTTAAACAGTAGCAGCATTACAAAGATTTATACTTTAAAAGAGCGAAAGAGAATAAGGAAACATTATTTTATACATATCCTACGGACAAATGTCTCAAGAAAAATGAGTCAGGTCTATCGTAGCTTTAAAAAGGATCATTAAGCTTACATTTAACACTGAGATTTTCGGCAGATTCTGCAGCATCTTCCACTCGCGACGAATGTAGTCCACAGATCCAACTATCACTACGTGTTTAAGCTCATGGTAATGGAAATTGGAAGCTCGTAATGGCATGACAAGGTTTCTCAGTCCGATGAGAGGTGAGTCAGGATCGGCAAACAGGCATACAACGACGTGGCCATTGAGAACTGTCATGGCCGCCTGATTCCGATCCAATATGCAGTCTTCGAGGTTGCGGGCTGGGCTCCAGTGGAACATACCCGTAGAGTCGTATTTCATTTCGGTTTTTTCGAAGTCGAAGTCCTTGGCCTGATCGTCGGCGATTCCCACCTGCAGTCCGCCATTATTATTGACGTTCGTACCTCCCGAGCCTCTGCTCGTTGGCCTGTAACGAATTTTCAGCATAGGATATAATATTAAAATCATTATGATTCATGGTAAACTATTACGCAACATCAGACCACCGTAATTTCCATCAATACATTATAACATGGGTACCAAGATCATTCTAGTCGGACGGGACTAATTGGCGGGAATTTTCAAAAAGGATCGTAGTAGACGGACATCGAGATATCTTTACTAAGAAATTCTCTAACACTTCCGAATCTAAGAAAACTCTTTTTGTTAGCGTCCCAATAAAAATTAAAGTCATTACAACGTCCTACTTTATTTAAAAAAATAATATACTTGCGTAAAATGTCCGTCTACATCTCAAACACGATGCATATCGACGCTACTATAAATTCTAACAACGAAATCAATCCCGTTTAAAATTTCATACGAGTGATAACGTTCAGGATAAAACATGTCTTATACTTATCATTAGTATAGTTAATTATTAGAAGAGTATACTTCTGTTGTACAATAGCACAGTATGAATACAGGTATATAAAGTACATTCTCGAAGTTTGGATATTGTATGTACTTCTGATATTCTTCGTTTTCTTGTCATTTATATTACATGCTTCTCAGAGGTGTCATTAATAAGAATCTATATCATATAGAGAACGACTCAGTGTTTACCTACGGGATAACAATGACGATAATTTTCACTTTGATCTGTTTAAAGGGTGTTGACACAATTCGCTCTAGGGGGAATGTATCTATCATGGATCTGTTAGTAGCATAATGTGGTATCCCATGTGTACGTATAAAATCTGTTGTCGCATAAAGGATAACGAGCTGCTTATATTAAATAGGCATCGAAAGCTGTCAAAAGCGCTGTGTCATGCAAAAAGCCATGCCTCGCTCAACGTCGCCAATTGCAGCTTCAGGTAGATGGAGCAATATTATAAAAACATCGTATACGATATACACAGTAAGACAGTGTTAACGGCAGAAGCGTACATGAGTTTTTTGACTTCGTAGGCGAGATGGTAGCCAGCGTATGCGGACTCCTCTTGCGATCTGGAATCAGAAGGTGAGCGTACGTTGGTCCAACCTAAATCACCAGAACTTTTCATTTTGTTCTTCCGCTTGAGATTCGTACCGCTTTTTGTTACTGATCGTTAGAGGATGAGATCTTAATGAGCCTGGGAGATATTAGATATATTTGCAAAATCATTGAATTCTATCTCCTTCGCTTTTCTTTCCGTTTTTCGAAATCACGCACCGCCATTTTCCTATACCTAATAGACGGTGGTAACGATTTGTTCGAGAGAGTTCAAAAATTTTTCTATACAATTTCACACAACTATCGTACAGATCGGATAACGGATAATCAATTTGGGTGTCTTCCGAAACCTCTCGATATTTATCAATAATCATGCAATGATTTATCTTCAATTTTTTGATCGTTAAGACTCTCCATTATCTAGACACGTTCTGTACGACGTGAATAAATGGCAAGTGAAAATAATCAGGTAAGCCGGTCAGCATTAGGAATTCACCATATTGAACGTTAATGATAATTAATATTATCCCTTCCATAATTGCGCAATGGACTCGCGATGATTCTGGATCGCACGAAAGCTGCTCGAGCATTAGTGATCTCGAAACAAAGAAAGAAAGAAAGATAAACCTAAAGTGTGTACGGTATATAACCATGTGACTTGGAGAGTTCATGCTTTTCACATAGTGGATGCAAGAGTGAATCATTTGTATTGCGATCTTGTGCAAATCATCATAGTAGTGGACTCGGCGAAAATAGATAGTTATCCGAGTACCAAGGTACTTATGCGGCATAAGAGTTTCGAGATAACAAGAAAAATTCATAGGATATATAGTCAGAGCGTAGATAACAGATAGATAGAGGATTATCTAAATAGCGAATGATAGTCGCAGAAAGTTCAATATAATATAGTATATCGGTCTGTACAAGAGTCAGCATAGTAGTTATAATCGTAGCCATTCCGTGAATGATGAATTTTCTTTTACCTTTCAATATAATATATGTATATATGTACCTCTATACGTGCACTAAAAAAAACAGGCAATATATCGCTGATAAAATATAATACAATAAAAAGGTACGGTATTGTAAAACGTTTGATAAGCAAACGTACTATGTATTATCTTGTTCAACTTGTCAAATTTGTAGTAAGAATTACGAATATATTTTCTCGCTATTTTTCGTCGAGTGTTACTATATGATTATCACTTTGATTAGCGCGACAGTGACACGTATTGGCATCGTCCGTGATAACTCATAATATATCGACGACGAATTGTGAGTATATAACGTGATAAGGGTAATCGAGGAATTAACTAATGTTTGATATTTTTGTTGTTGTCCGGTGCAATATGGATCCCAAGTGAAATAAAAATGACATTTATTAAAAGTGATAGTTAGACGATACCCACGTGATGAGTGACAATGATTACGAATACGTGATTGTGATTCGGTGATTATACGTATATATGTATATTAGTTTAGATATATGTAATATATGCTATTGCGTATTACGTAAGTACCGCATACGGTACCTCTGATTGTATGGTTGATTCGGGCTTGATAAGCTGTCATTGGGCGCTCTGTTTACGTTCGGCTTCACTTTGTTGACCTGTTTCGTGGAATTCATCATCGTCATCCCCACGGAGTTCCGATGATTCCTCATGGCTGCAACAAAGTCGGTTTAGGAATGAGAATCAGTTATATGTCAAATCGTGTGAGGTTGCCAAAGCACACGACACATTGCGACATTTTGCGACAAGGTTTAATAGAAATTTGAAATTGCAGTTAGAGAATGACGAGCGAAATTTAGCGTTTAGGAGAATTTAATTGAATTAGTTCATACGAGTGCAGCTGCTTCGGTTTGATAAGACTGTAATAATATAAATTGGATAAATTTGGAAAATCTTTGAAAACGTAATTACAATACAGATATACCTAAGGCTATCGTTTGATTTTATTCTAATGAACCTCGTGGATTAAATAAAATTGAATTTAGGTAAAATTTTTAATAACTTAACTGCACGATGTTTGATTAAATGTCCAGGTAATGTCATCGTTCAATAATTATTTTTTGAGAAGATCGTCATTATTGTTTTTGATATTGTATTGATTGTCAGAATCGCTTAATTGAAACTCGCATGATAACTCATTACAGCTTACCGTTTGGATCTTCTCGTTCGCGACTGATCTCACCTAAAATGCACACAGCAAAATTAGTTGGCAAATAATTAATCGTTCTTTGTCCACGGCTAATTCATTAAGCACAATAGTCAGTCATTGGTGTCACAAGGATTGTGACCTAACTCCCCCCGGTACTGCGCAATGCTTCGTGTATGAACCTACAGCCCCATGCTTACAGGCGCGCATATCTCATCCTAGACATGTCTGCGTGTGCTGAGAAAACAATACATATTATTGATATAGATATATGAAATCGAACGATTGACTTTATCGAATTTAATGCCAGATTTAAAAAAACTAGAGATATCAGATGCCCTGGGAATATTTCTGAAAATGCCCTATGCTCACAAACGCGTAAGTTGAATTTTCTAGAAACACGAGAAATTATAATGGGACTTTATTAATTTTTCGTCAAAGAAAAGTTTCACGTGAAATGTTTCTAGCAGTTCATTTCTAAGGAGACATAATTAACGCACATCGAAAAAATCATTAAAACGTGCCACTTCGTTCTCTAAACACGTGTCACTATTACGGATGATAACTTATTGTCAATCACAATGTGCAACATTTATTTAGCGCCTCACTCTCAACGGGATAATATTTTTTATTTTGTCTACAGGAACGTGCATATACTTCTATGAAAATTAAAAAATAAAATTACTGCAAGCTACCATTTTTTTTATTGCTGATGCACAAACTATTTTGAGAGTACGGAAAAAAAATTCGATTATTACATTCCACAAATTAACTAAAACTAACTATACGAATTCCTTCGCGTTAAGCATACATGATGGAATGTAATGCAAAAATTGGAAAGAAAGAAATTTTTTTAATTAACTGACGCTTCGAAAACTCGTACCTGTCCTACCACTATTCAGAGCATATAATTGGAACATGCATTACCTAATAAAAAATATCTAATAGTATCGATCATATTGCTCTTTCATGAAAATGATATTGTTGATGATATCACTACAAATACTTCCTCGACAAGCAATCATTTGAAAGGATTAATTCCGTTTCGTATGTTCTCATTAATGTAAATCTAATATCGCAGATCAATGCACTCGTATAAACTAAACTAACGCGCTTATCAATAAGCATAGATACCAAAATAAAAGCCGTTAAATTCAAACTAGACATCATGCATCAATTGTCATCCCAAAAATTTACAAACTAAAATAAAATTTCTTTAAGATCAAACAATATGAAAAAATCAATTGCCATACAGTTCTGCAACCACTAAAAAAAGCATAGCAAAAAATACACAATAATCATTATGGATACCAAACAAAAAAAAGGTTCACGAATTAATGACATCCCTCGATCGACAATTTTCCACAGAATACTATTACGTATCGAATGAATAAAAAAAATGTAATAAAAATTTTTCTTAAAATTCCATTGATCCTTTCGAATTCTAAGTAGCAAAAAATGGCGTAGTGCTCGAAGGATATCACACTCGGTCGGGCAACCTTCAATCATTATTATAAATTCAATATGCAATGACTTTACAGTTTAATCAATATCGCGTTATCGATTATTATTAATATTAATAGGAGAGCAGCTTGCGAGACTGTAGCATGGTTTGACTGAGGTGTAACTGTACCTCTCACGTGAACCATCTTGGGCAGTTCTGGCGGAGTGAATGTGGGGGGAGGATGGTGGTCGTCTGTAACAAACCACTACACATGTTAGCTACCCTACCTAAGTACCTAAGGCCTAATTACTACTGCGTCATTATCACTGATTGACCATCACTAACTGTCACGTTATCCAATGCAATAGACCGTTCTGACACAACTCGACGAATGTAGACTCGTCAGACTAACAATTTGATTAGCAAATAATTTGTCAATTAAAAAAAAAACCGGACCAATGAGAAGCGTCGAACTGTCTCGCAATACATACCTCTGCCATGAGCTGCAGACATTTTGAAAAAATAAGAATTTTTATTAAAATTGATGGTGATTAGTGGGGGGGGGGGGGGGGAGGTGTGCTGTGGCTTATTGAAAAAGATGGACGCTTCCGTTTGGTCCTGAAGGTACTAACGTTATTTCATTAAAAAATTCTTCGCTGATAACAACGCCATAGAACGGTCTTCTGTATATCTAGAGAGGCTAGACATATCGACTAGGTACGTTTTTAAACTTTCATTTATCTCTAGCCGCGACTGGAAAATTGTTTCTGACATCGTGGACGTCGGCGTTATACGCTTATTATAGTGACATTATTATTATTTCATCGTCCACGATGCATAAACAGTATGCCGTGAACTATTTCAATGTTATTTCAACTATTTTAATAACTTTTTCTACGACATGCCTCGTGCACGAGCTACAACTACGCTTGGACCGCAAATCGTAGAAATGGAAAATAATAGTATCTCCAATTAATTCATTCAATTGGGATCAGGTACAGCTGAGATTCACACTCCGTTGCATAAGTATTTTTGTACCCATTCTGTCGATAAGTATCAGAATTGTGCATTAGTCAAAATCGATATTACCTATTTTCCATTTTTCTATCTAATACGGATATGTGAGCACCAATCATGCAAGGATAATCAACCGTTACTAATATACATATTACTATAATCAGCACTCGGGTTAATTAATTACATTGTACAGTATATATATTGCGTTCGAAGAAAAACATACGAGAAACTTGTGCGAAAGCTGAGGAATTTTTGGTAGAGTGCAAAAAGTGCATCGAAAATGGTGTGGTCTACCGTGTAAGCGAAAAAAAAGGAAGAAAAAAAAATTTGTTTAAATAAACAGTAATATCATCAGCTTGATGTGGACACTGATTAACGATAACAATAATAATAACAACAATGATAACAAGAATAATAATCGTTACTGATGTAATGCCCGAGAATATATTTCAGACACGATATCGCACAATATAATTAACTGTGAAATATGTGCCGTGATATTACATAATATACCTTGTCAATTCCAATTTGTACATTTATCAAAAATTTCAATTTCTGTATGATTAATATATCAAAATTATATTAAGACTTTATTGGGCTTTTATGTGATATGCAGGATTCGTCATTAAGACTGTTCAAGTACAGTCGTTACAAGACTATCACTCATGTCGCTCAATGAAAACGTAATAAATCTCAGAGGAAAAACTTCGATATCACCTAGCATAAGAGTGTACAAAAATAATTTGTGAATTTTTCACTAAAATGTAATCAGGATCGTAAAGTATACAAAGTAGAAGCGTATAAATTTTGTTACTGTCATTAAATAAAGGTGAAGCGGAATCCGAATGAGGAACAATAATGGTTACCGTATATAGCCAGTATATATTCTAGTTTAATGATAAATGTACAAAAAGTGCTGTTCTTTGACGGGCGATACGGTTTCATAACGGATACAGCGTTGCTCTGTAATTGATGATGGCGCAAGTTCCTACTCTATGAGATTAATAAAACGTGTCGCGATTCGCAATTTGTACTCGCGAATCTACCTATGGAATATTTGGTAGTATTATATCAAAAGGTAAGGGATACCCTCCCTCCTCGGACTTACTTGAGTACGTGAAGTCTTCACCTACGCAGTTTTCGTAGACGAGGGTTCAGGCAAATAGACACACAGACGGTTAGTTCAAAAAGATTTCACGTATTGTCGTTTGTGCGTATTCTGTGTTTTATATATATATATTATGTGCGTATACGTGTCAATGGGATAATATCAGGTGTAAATGTGGCGAGTGGCAAATAAGGTGAGTGTGAGCGTGACGTGTGGGCTAAATGAGATGTAATGAGGGCGCAATTCTTTTTTCGAAATATATCTATAGGCATATCGTTCGTCAGAAATGGAGAAATTTTTATTTTACTTGCTCTGACTGCATTTCAAAAATTATTGGTCGCTCTGCTTTTTTTTGAATTTACATAAAAGCACGCAATACGCGATACTCTTGTTAAGCAAAATATCATAATTTTGATATTTAGAATTTCCAAAAAGGTACAGGTAATTTCGTTTGGTATGGTTCTCGCAGCCGCGTTTGCGACTTATTTGTCGATGACTGAACTCTCGATGATATCTTTCTTCGCACGGCGAACAGCATGATTAATGTACTAAATATAATATCTAGGGTATTACTATTAGTTGGAATGATTATGTTAAACATCGATACAAGATTAGTCAGCAATTTTAATACTCAAAACAATCATGTCAGACTTTCTGAGTAATCCCAATTCGCACCCACAACAATTAAACCATTGATAACACTTACAAACCTTCATGAGCTACATTCCATACGACAATAATGAAAAATCGAAATTGCATGATAAATCAACAACACCACATCGACAGGGCGCAAACACTAATGTTTTCTACGTTGGAGCCAATTGTTAGCCTATAAAAATTTCGGTTGTTTAGCACAACATTTGAGTTTGTCAAAAATCGTCAATTAAGATTTTGGAAAATCACGCATACCAGAATGGCATACGATTGTCTTTTGGTTTAATAAATCATCGTTGTGCTAATCATTCCTAAAAGGACACCTTCTGTGACTAGAATTGAAAAAATGTAAAAAAGTCATTTTGAAAAAATTCTCACAGAATTTCATACGATAATAGACAAAAAAAGTATCTAGTCACATCGATAGATAACATCGTTACACATAAGAGTCAATAAATAAAAAATTATTTTACATCGACCAACCATACTGCACCACTTATGTAATAATAACAAAATATTTAATTGACCAGCGATATTTTCAATTTCACAGCAATTTCTTCGTGACTCTTACAACCTAATATTAACAGGAACTAATGACTTTTTCTTAATCAGTCAGGGATAGTAGTTCCAAGTGACAATAAGTTCACGTTAGTCAATGTTACGAAACAACAAACCGATATGTTTGTATGAAAATGAGTTAATGCGTTATGCGAATGAAAGGAAATTGAATTTCCCCCAATGAATTGGCACTTTTAATCAAAAACGCATGACAGCCATGACACTTCCCTCGTGACAGTGCATTTCAGATGCATTGACAGTCATAAATTCCGTGCCTCTGACTTAATGCGAGGCCAATTCAATGCGAGGTATTTCGTGTGAGGAATAGGGGGGGAGGGGCCCGAATTAACAGAATTACTGATAAAACATCGGGAAAACACGTGACACAATTCTACTCTCGGGAAATACGTACTTGCTCTTCCAACCATCTGAACGGCTCGCACGCCTTTCCGGAATGTGGCCACTGCCCGAAGGGAGAGAACCAGAGCTGTTAGTCTTCACATCAAAATAATGTCAACCTAAATGCGGGGTGGGGGTGGGGGGGTCAACATGGGGTAGGTCTAGGTCTGTGATCTCGATCAATGCATCTTGGGTAATATAATAAATTATCACGTATACGTCTTCTAACAGCATAAACAAATTAACCTAACACGTATATACGATATGAAACTATACAAATAAAAAAAAATTGTTTTCATATAAGGGACGATCCTTGAACACTTATTTTGAAAATTAGACATCACGAAGTAGATACGTACTCTTAATAATTGTTAGACTTGCTTTCAATTACTTCAGCTTTGTAAAAAGATTGTTGAAGTAGATATAAGGGTGTAATAGGGATTGTATGGTTATTTTTGGATTATCTGATTTAAAAAATTATTCTTGATTTGTGGAGTGTTAAGAAATTTCGTCGATTACGCCATGAGGATTGATCGAGAAACCTAGTAAGCGGGGACATTGACATTACCAACATAATACAGGCCACAATCAATTTTTTTTCGGGCCACCGACAAATGAGGTAACAATAAAGACCATAGTTCGCTTATACTTTCGCCGTTATCCGATTCGGAACCTGATGATGCTGAAGTAGAGCGCAGAAGATATTATGACGATATAGGGGGTGATATTGCGATAGTGTATACGTGTAGGTGAATTTCAACAATGGTATGTAACAGTGTATATCAGGTACAAGAGGGATGAAAGTAAATGAAAATCACGATAGACGTGATCTCTCTTAGAAAACAGGATAAACCCTGGGCATCGAAAGTTTATCTTTCAATCTTACTAATGATAACGCTCTGCACGAAGCACGCCGTCATTTGATCATCGACAAACAGGATAACGAATTCGATCAGCCAAAAAATGACGAGCTGTATATAACGAATGAACAGGTCATTCAAGCCCCCACCATATCACGTCTATATATAGAATATCAAGGTTGTGTATTAATAACGTTACAACACTTCCGCTTAGAATTGTCTTCTTCATTTACAAAATCATTGTTCGCAATGATCCTGCCGTTGTCGCGAATTTCGGCTTCTCGAGAATCCTTTATGTTCTTGGTTAGCAGGTAGAGAAACAACTTGCCATTATTCCGCTTCCACGCAATTATATACAGTAAGATTGTTTCTCTTGTACCGTATATTTAGAAAAAAGAAAACCAGTCAAGATGAACTTGTCACTTTGAACTTTGAAATCATGAAAAATTGAACAACGTCAAAAGAGATTTGACGTTTGAATATCTTAAAGTGGCAGGTGGTCATCGGGTTCATTCGGACGTGACAAGTTGATCTTGACTGGACCAGCTTCGAACAGCATGTCACAGCGATGTCAATGCTCTAAGTAAATTACGCCCAGCCATGTAATATCTTGAAAACTTGCAGCAGCGTTATAACACCTTCCTCTTGCGTGAGTTTTAGCGTTGTTTATGGTTAAGTCAACTGGTCAATGAAAAAACTTCAAGTAAGCAACACTGAAACGACAATGACGTCCAACTTGGTTAGTGTAAGCCTGTGCCATTTCAATTGGACAACCTTAATATACTTTAGGTTATATCTTAACAGCCACAACACATAGAATACGATCAGACAACGTGCTCTTTATGCCAATTTTCCAGATGCATGTCTCTCGACGATAGAAGGAATGAAGTATTTTGCTTCCTTCTTGTGGTTGCGAGTCAGTTTCGAATATAAGGACAATTAATGGGGCCTAATTAATACAGTGTTTGTACAATTAGTAGTATGCATTAGAATTTTTCACACGTCGCTTGGTCTTGTCCTATATGTAATCGCGTAAAGCAGACGCCATATAACTGCTAAACATAATCTATGTATAATAACGAGACCCAACACATACTAAAAAAGTTCAATTACTGTGGTCAGCTCTAGCTAAAGCTCAGTGATATAAAGCTCGAATCTTAAAGCTCGTACAGTAAAACAATGATGTCTCGTGGAAGATTGAAAAAAGTTGAACAAGGCCACAGCTCCTGTCCGAGTAAGTAGTTCATAAAGTGTAGACTAAAAAAAAATACATAATATTGCTCTAGGATATCCTGCAGAAAATAGCACATATTCCATCATGAAATACGAGTTCGAATTATTCGAAATTAAAAAAAAAATTTCGTATCTATATGTATACATACACTGTGTATACGTAATATAAAAACGTTAAAAGAAATCCATTACTCGGCATTATTTCGGCGGGAATGCCGTTCCATTTTCAATTGGTAATCCTTCGTACGTGCGGTAAACAGAGAGACAGAGAGAGAGAGAAAAAAAAATAAAAAACTACTGACTCCGACAATATATCCTGTCAGAATAAAATAGGCACGGAGTCCCGAGGGATGATAAAGCTCCCGACATCGATCCCAGGTATAATAACAAGCTCAGCGAATTCTCATTGTTTCCTTTTCGAAGCGTGACCATTCTATTCCGACAGGTTCTCGTGGAAAACGTTAATGGTGGGGAATACGTATAGGAGTTGGAAAAGCGGAACGTGGAGCGTGGAACGTGGAACGTGGAAACAGGCATACCGTCAAGGTAACTGTGGTAGGCAGAATTTCCCTTCACCATGCCAGTCTGCATCATCATCATCCCCACATCTGCAAAAAGCCAGTGGTCAACCAGACACGGGTTTAAGTATTTTAAGTACATAACACCTATCTATTTACATTCAAGGGAATTACAAGAGACATACACAATATTCGCATTAGCGTATTTCGACGACTATATATTCGTGAATTCGTACGATTCAATTTGATATATCGATATTATGCGAAGTCGTTGGCGCCGAGAGATGAGAAAATTGATGATATATTAAATGACGTACAAATTTCACGATTTTCATTTGTATTATTATTATTATCATCATCATCGCACTACTACCCTACGTGACTATCACATCGTCATACATGATGTATATCCTGCATCGTTATACGAGATTTAATATAGAAGTTGGTTAAATTTGATGTTAATCAAAAACTATAATTAAACGCTTCCCTCGTCTTCGTGTGCAGAAGATTCCACGATAGGCGCGTCGCTTCCTGTTTTAAATATTGATAAAGAAGGTCGTGGTCAGATCTGTTTGATTATTTTAATAGAATCACATTGACGCCGGCTTGACACGCTTTCTGAAACATCGCCGCACGTATAGACATATATATAGTGTGTATATATATACATATACGATATTCGAGAGTTCGATTACGCCATTACGCTAATGGACTCTCGAAAAGTCTAGCGATAAATTCAATGATTTATTAAAGAAATTGTGAACTGAATCGATCACCCCCCCAATATAGAGTTGCGAAGTCTTTGATTGCCCAGGGTTTAAAGCATAACAATTACGTAGGAACAATCGTCCTGGTAGGAAAAAGAAAGACTGTCGTGTGAAATTGTCATGTGTTATGTTTAAGTCACCGTGTGAGTCAAGAATTATTATTTGCCCATTAAATACTTATAACTCTATATCTATTATTATCTATTCGAACGATTATATTCCATCACCCACTTGCTCGCTATAAAATAGATTTTTTATTTAAAGAAAAAGAAAAAAATATTTTTTCTCCACATAGACGGGGTCGAAGGTTATAACGTATCTGTACTTGGCCATATGCGCCATATATCGATGCACGTGGGATGCTCCAGAGTCTGGAGCACTTATCAAAAACTGAACCGTCAAGGTACCTCGCGATCAATCGCAATTCTTATCAATGACAGCTGGCACGCTGAAAATTTGACGATCGAAAAATAAAATTGTGCGATGGCTGAATACCAGGACCCAACCCGGAGCTAGTTATATGCAAGGCGAACGAGAGGGGCACATACTAGAAGTGCAGGCTAGTTTCGTATATCGGTCAGGTGATCATGCGCCAGCTGATTCAACTATCAGGGAACACGTCACATGTGTTTCTTGTAATATTTCATTTTTCACGTGTGACCATTAGGTATCTCGGTCCTTCGAGATTCTACAGTGACAACCACGCCAAGAGGGAACGATATAACTATAATATATCAAATATCATGACAATATTGTGTTACGATAAAGGGACAAGTCTAAGA
This sequence comes from Pachycephus smyrnensis, assembly GCA_030142225.1. Classification (NCBI taxonomy): domain Eukaryota; kingdom Metazoa; phylum Arthropoda; class Insecta; order Hymenoptera; family Cephidae; genus Pachycephus; species Pachycephus smyrnensis. The sequence goes on along the minus strand of JARQST010000240.1, from coordinate 524,877 downwards.
TGCACATCTAACATCATTTATCATTGTTTCTTATATCGATAATTAAAAAAAAAAATAAATTAAGATCCTCACAGTGGACACACATTATATCAGGTGATACACAAGTATTATACGTGGTAACCGTGTTTCGTGAAAAATGTAACATTACCCAATCCAACATTGCAAATGTCATGAAATGTGTACATAATATAAGGGAGGGTGGGGTGAACGGGCGGGTTCATTTAAAATGCAATTGTCACCATCATCACCTTGATGAATGCAGAGAAACGTTAAAAAAAAAAAACAAATTTCTCAGAGGCACGTGAAGGGTAAACAAAGACTGAGAGAGAATCGAGGAGAGTACCAGAGAGATAGTGAGAGATAAAGAGAGAGAGATAGAAAAGACAGCAATAGAAAGAGACGAAAACAAAAGTAAAATCCAGTATACAAAGATATTTCAATAAACAGGGGGTATATAATACAGCAGACGGTGATCATTATCGTATATATAGTGAACGTAAAGACAAAGCCGCAAGTTAAGGGTGAAGAAAGACATAGTAATCAAAGAAAAATTCAAACACGAGATATAGTAAAGTTTTGAGAGTAAGCGAACGAGCGTTTAGAGACGTTACCTAAGTCCCGGCCCCAGGAACGCTGCTGTTGCCCCACTAGATCATATATCACAATAGCATTGTCACAACCATGTAATACTTTGTCGTCGCGTTATTACTGTTAACGGCTATCGGTGTAACGAGGATGGGAAACACAATGAATAAAGGGTTTAGAACAGAGAGGTCAGCGAGAGAGTTTTGCTTTCGTCGATCATCCGAACAGTGAAAGATTCGTTGCGAGTCACATGAGACTGACTTGCGTAGTGTCTATGTATGACGTCTAAGAAAAAAATAAATAACTACCCTCCTCTTCTCTAACGATACCTTCCCCCGTCCTCTATTCACCCCATCGAGGCTCCGATCACACTCCTGAGTTATATTCCCCGAAAGGTCCCGTCGGCACGAGTTCCGACGTCGTTGTCTCGTACGAGGACGCACTAAAGTACGTCATGTGACTCACAAAGTGTGTATCATCGCGTTATACGCGCACGATGACGATTATTCTTAAGGGATGATCAGAGACTGGTTATTAGTAGAGATCTCAATGACAGACGGGTTATACGTAATTATGTAGTATAGTATATAGTATATGGTAGAGATAGAGATGGAGAGAGATAGAGAGAGCTTTAGGAATTCTGGATGGAATGACTTACAGTTTTTGCACTTGCATTTCTTGATTAATGTTTCGTCCTTGATGTCCTCGTGGCACGCTTTGCAGTAGAACCACGCGCTGCAATAAGATTACAAGAGGTTAATTATGATTATTCTTCTGTGCATTATGATTATGAACTTTATAGACTTTTATAGAAACTTTATAGAATGGATTAATTGAAAAATTACTGTCGTTGAGTATTGACGGCTGATCGTCATTAATCATCACGTACCGCTTCACCTCGTCGGCCGATTGAGCAATGAAGAATCCCTGAGTGTTCGCAGCGATCTTGGCGCCTCGCGGATTGATCGAGATCTTGCTGTCCCCACCTCCCTCGCCTTTGATCTCGATTGCCAGCAGCAGAAGCTTCAGTTTCGTGAAGCATAACCTACGGCGAGAATGTGTATAACATCCGGTTGCATGGTCGAAATTTCGAATCGATGGAGAATAGTCAAAAATATACGTAGCTATAAAAAATGTTTGGTTATGTATTAGACTTGATTGATATATGCGTTTATGTGATTTATGAAATGCTTTTGACTATCTTCCATTACTGTTTTGTCTTTAAACAAACCAAAAGCAGTTACGGTTATGATTAACGGAAATAACAGCTAATTTCGCGCTATATTTTTTTTTTAATAATTTGCGTTACACACTGTAAATAGTGAAATTTCATTTTAATTAATGGAGCTCCGTGCTAATTATGCGTCTGTTAATTAATTTTGATTCGCCGAAATTTCACTATTCTCAAATTGCAGAAGCTCGCAGGGATGAGGGTTAATCACAAACACAGAGCACTTTTTTTTTAGTTAATTGAAAATTAAACGATTAACGACATAACAATGAAATTTGGTTAATCTTCATAATTATGTTTAATTAGACACATAGGTTACTGTTGATTAAACGTAAAATAATATTAAATGACATTTTATGCTCTGCATTTGTTACAGTACAGCTGTACAACATATAAACATCGAACGTGTAGCATGACACCGAGAATCAATGACGTCTAATTTCATTTTTTTTTTTCCCCCAGTAAACCACCTTCCTTGTTAGTCAAACATTCAATCTAGGATATCAGTTAACGATTTTCAGTGACGTGCTGCACCTTTAAAATTTAAACGAAACATCGGACATTCGTGCACATCCAAAGAGATGTACCGGAAGTACCTGGAGATAGGCGATCAAGCAGGCAAACGCTAATAAACGTTCGTTATAATAGAATTAACCGATATCATGCTGAAAAAGAGAAATTCTAATGCGCTCTATAAATCTATATCAATCTAATCCTCACTCTAGTTAAAAAATCGAATAAAAAATTACCAGATGGCATATTCATATATACTTCGGTTCAAATAATCAATGGACTATAATACCATATACATATCAGTATCTGTATATACATAAATATAAATTCGAGTGTATATCTGCATAGTATATAATGTAATCTAATAAATAATCTAAGGTCTAAAAGGGGGCGCACCTTAGATTACATGTATATGCATACTCCCACACACGCAAACTAAAAGAAGCGTTGATCCAAAAAGTGAAGAAAAAAAACCAAAAGACAGACCTTCGAACGAAACTCAATGATCCATAAATAAATTTGGTGAGAAAAGAAAAAAGAAATTCTACAACTGCAGGTTGAAAAGTGTCATTAAAATATAAAATAATTACAGAGTGCGCTGAAATCCGTGTTTAATTTCGTGGACGTTGCTGGTTGTGTGTTCGATGTGTAAATAACTGATTAATCATTGTACTTTCAGTAAACATAAAATATAATGATTCTTTAAATGCTATATATAATACCGTCGCATAATCAATTGTGCTTCAGAAGAAAATTTTCGTAACAATTGTAATATATCAAATTGTACAGCTGCGTATTTTTATGTAATTTGTTTCATCTGTATAGCGACTTGTCACGTGTTATCATAACTTTTATCGTCCATTTAAAATGATTACGTTACACTGAATGAGCAACAGGCATGCGTGTACAAAAGTATCAACGTTGTTAAGAAGATTAGAATGCTACATCTAAGGTAACACACCATAACAATGGGACGGGTTCGTAGGACATGATTTATAATGCGACTTGGACAATAACTGTACAAAATTCAAAATGCTTGTTTACAGTACTTTTCGTTCGCAAAAAAACAGTCGAATGCACATTTGCCATACGTAAATAGGGATTACATGCATTTTCTTGCATCTCGTTAAATGCGCACGAACAACTTTACCTCTTAACATATGCACAATGCAGAATCGTGAATATTTCGCAAAATATCATTTGCGAGATTGTATTAAATAACTCTTACGTAAAATTCGCGTAAAATTTAAAACGGTCTTTTTTTGTTGCGTGTATATATGAATATATATATATTTAGTTTCAGGAAAACTTTAAACCACGGTAATCAATGAAGGTCGAACGATACTTTTACAAATGCGGTAAATTTGCGATTCGCTGCATAGTGACTCATTGACTTAGAATTCAAAAGTCACGCAACCATCGTGCAATTAATTCCAAAAGAAACTTTGTCCGCAGTGAAATCACGTGACGTATGATACGTATAATAAAAGTAGCAGCGTGCCCGTTTATTAGTGAAACGTCAAAATACTTACGAATCACACTGCTTTATATACAATTTAAAAAAATAATAGTAAATCCATAAAATGTGCTCAAACAAGACTCTGCATTCGCTTTGACGGAACAAAGAGAAAAAAAACGTACGCGCGCATAAGAGATGCAAAAATTGTGCCAAATAAGGACAGACTGTACAAAATTCAAACGTGATCAAAGAGATACCCAACGGAATGTCTACGCGAATAAAGAAGAGAGAGATAAAAAAGGTCAAATAAAATTTGTCCAAAAAAATTCGTACTCTCCGGGGGAGGGGGACATACGAACGATGATACACATAATTATTAAAAAAATATATATATAGTAGAAACGTATGCATTTGTATGTGATATATTAAAAAAATAAAAAAACAAAAAATAAAAGACAGGACAAAAAATATCTCAAGAAAAGTTTGCATGTGTGGCAGTCGTGGCAGCGAGAACTTACTCGCTGGCTTGGGGAAATGTCATCCCGGTAAAGGACGGGGAGAGGGTTTCCGTGTACATCTCGCAGCCCGTGCCCTGCAGGTAATCATTCTGCCACGCCTGAGTGTCCGGCGACTGAAACACCAACCAACCAGCTCCACGTCATGAAATCATCAAACCTTCAAAAGTCTTCCATTGACAAGAATATCCCGCCACGAGAAGTACAGCAACTCGTCACATACCTACTAAAGAGCAAAACAACTTCTCGTGACTGGGAAAAAAAAAAGAAATACGGAACCGGGCGCCATCAGAGACATCGCACGGACGTAATCAAGAATATATACAGTACGAATAAAATTCAAATAAAATGACTACCGATACATAACGAGATTCTCATTAATCTCAATATGATTAAAGGAACACTTCGATCAATCCTTTGCTCTCTATATGGTATATGATAAAAATTGTACAAAATGCATGTTCGTTAGAGACGCATGCACTCCTACGCCAATGCATCGGATATAATCGCGTAATAGCGAATTCCTGGAAATGGATTGAGTGATTTAGAGAAATGGAATATATATATATATATGTATATATCTCTATGGGAGCTATGGGATATACATGGTACAGGCGTATGCTTAAGAGTAATGCGCTTATGGTAATGATCGTCGTCAGGAAGAGCAGAAGCCAGGAGTGGCAGCATCCGTAATCGACTGGCTTCGATGTCCCTAGCTTATAAAGCTATTCCTGATAATGAAACTCATCTCGACCACACACCCTGGACATTCTGGTTATCGATCGCAGTTCGCGTTAGAACGAGAAGCGACACGGCAAGGACTTTGAGTTACCGAGCGGAAGTTAGGAGATCCTAAAGCGATTCCATCCTTGATGGAGACTTGCCTCGAACCCCTAAAAAATCGTTAAACACGTCCCTTCTAACGAAACTACCCTAGGTCGTCTTTTCCCGTCAAAAGTACCATCGAGCGGAAAGTGCTTCCGATTGACGTGTCTTCGCCGTCGGATGCGCGCGGTGACAATAATTGCGAAAGTGAATACACGACGTTACTCAAGCGATGAGGGGTGGTTTACATTGATGATTAGGTGTAGCACAGATACAGTTTATACATGTTGACACGTTTATAGGGTTCAATAGCGGAGTGGAGCGTAGTGAGACATAGGCGAGGCGAAGCTTCATCCCTTGTTCTTTTTTTATGTCTGATTCAAGAGACTGACCAACCCCTTGAGGGATATATGGATATCTTCGCCTTGTATGGATGGAGACGTTCTTTTTTTTCTTTCAAGAAAAATTACAGGGTGCTTTTCTAAAGGGTAGATTTTTTTTTTATATTTCAGGGCGAATTCGAGCATTGTGTTTTATTAGACTGTCATGGCGTGGATTCTTGTATTTCAGGGTTCTTGTGAGTCATTCTTTTAGCTTTTCTTTTATGAATATGGGTAACCGTGTGATATAATTGTGAATGTAAAACAAGTGACCGGATATCGTACATTTCTTTGATCCGATTATATTAATGAAAGGTTGTATAATCATTCATTTGTCCCGTGTCACGAAGCCATTAGCAAACACCCCTTAGAAAAACATCCTTTGTACAAGACATTTTAATTGCGGTCACACGTAAATGACCGCAACACGAACGCGTATTGAAAAATCCAATTGTGAATTTATGCATCTAAAGCCGTGTACAACCCTTCGTCATTAGAAAGCTGCACCGCCCTATATACGACATTGAGTAATTTACAAAAGATGTAAGAAAAAGGTGCATATAATCAGAATGATTTTGGCACCAAGAGAGAAAAATAATTTCATCCACTCAACCAAGGGCCTTATGTGGTTCTTTGGAAAAAAAAAGTTGAAAAGAATTCCAGAAAATTTCGTTGCCGACGAAATTACTTCAGGAAAACAGAACTCGCGAGAAATCATTAACAACGCATACTAACGTATAAAGTGTCATCTGGTCGTGTCTCTTGAATCAGAACTGAATTTGCTGGAGGACTTTATGGTCATGGACCGACTTACTCAGTAGCTTTGGCAAAAGGCATTCCAATGAAGGTAGGGCTCAGTGTCTCGGTGTACATCTCCATTCCGGTTCCACGTAGATAGTCATTCTGCCAAGCCTGTATATCGGGCGACTGGTTCCAATCAACCAACCATTTCTAAATGACGTGTGTACATATGCATGTACAGCTGACGTCCACAGTGAGGCGACATATAGTATGCGAAGGAAAAAAAAATTCAACCATTGTCTCATAGGCTGATAAAGAATGATACCAAAATGATGACTATTAATTGCGCGGTATTTAAATAAAATAATGAAAATTTAACAAAATTCTAATCTTCTTTGGCGCATCACTGTGAACCTTTTCGACAAGACCTGACGGCAGGATGATGACACATGCATACATAGTACATAGCTGGAGGATGATTTTACTGACCGTCTTGAAGGATCGCATGGCGAAGAGGTTGGCCATCATTGTACTGAATCCTGGGGCTAAACAGGACTGAGCGATGAAGCCTAACTTCAGTTCAGCGAGACAGATGACGTCATCGCCCTGTTTCCAGTCCCAAGATGGAATGTTTAGTAAGTAGGCCTGAAATTGATTAGATGGTGTCAAAATTAAATTGAATAATCTTTACTACTGGTTCATTTTTCTAAATACGAATTTTTTGATTTGCTTTATCTTATTAATGTACCTTATTGTGATATTGCATTAATTGGATAATGACGCGGATGTCGTCAGAGTAATTCTTGATGGAGATAACACGCATGATATTGGCCGCGTCCTCTGCGTCAGGATCCTGGCAGTATTTGTTCGCCAGGACCAAGCACGCGTCCGCTTCGTGTACCTACGGAATATGTCAAATATTATTTTTCTGTTTGATCGCGCTTCCTGGATTATGGATTTGTGTGATAGAATTCGTGGAATCTCGAATGAAATATTTTATACGACTTTATATTGACGATCTTTCCGTGAATTGTTTTCTCGAGTCGTGAACTTTTTTTTATTAACAATAAAAATTCGTAGAAGTAATCGGGTCGAGCCAAAAAATATATAAAAACGAAGTACGCGATTTTTTTTCTCTTAAATATCGTCAATAATTAAATTAATGAATAGGCCCAACGTCATTGAATTTCTCATATAAAAAAAAATAAAATAGAAACTTATATACTACGTGCAGAATTATCAGAGAAGATATTCGTTTAACAAAGCTAACTTCGTCATTGACTCGGATAAGAAGTAATGATTTCAGGATCAAAATCATCGTACACCATCTTGTATCTGATACAATAAATTAATCCAACACACCATCGCATCGAATCCTGATATCATTTTTCTATCCATATCAATAACATATATTAACAACTACCAAATATACCTCATGCTTCCAATTTCGAATGATACTAATCACATCTTACAACTTTCGCATATATTTAATAAGTATAGAAGGTACAGAAAAAAGCGCCGTTTGCGCTCTAAAGACGTGCACAAAATTAATGATTCCAATGAAAACGAGAAAGTAACTCAATATTTCATTCGTAACTACTATACAGAAAACATAGGTCCTATATCTAAATTTGGGATAAAAACAGCATCTATCGTTCCCACGTATACTAATTACAAAATGGGATAATTGGAAGGCAAACACGTCTAAAGAATTCTGTATCTATATATATATATATAATATATATAGACCGTCGAATATAATTCAATATACAAAGTCAATGATGCGCAGCCCGTTCTATTTATATAATAATATATACTATATAATACATCCAACACATGCCCACGTCCACGTAATCGCTAATATGAAAAACGAGTGTTCTTTTATTTTTTTGAAAAAGACAATAAGTGAGCATGTATCGTTTTGTCTCTTAATCGCAGGGAATTAAAAAAATTATGCGTTTCTATGCTAATCGCTACGTCTCTAAAATGGCCGTCAACATTAGGCTTCAAAAACACGGACACTTACCCACCTGGGTCATCAGCAGGCATGGGTCTATCCGGATGTGACATAGCCCTTAATAGGATCTTTTCGTGTTACGTAAATGTATGTTTAGTGTAACGAGATTATAAAAATGTTGATAGCGTTGCGTAACAGTACAGTCACGAAAGGATATAATCGACTGGTACGACTACGAATTGATAATGCGAGATCGATACGCACATGGATATATAAATGGCCAATCTCGACGGTCGTCTCGATTATTGTTGCCGATCGTTCCTGTCTCGCGACAATTGATGACGATCGTGACAACGTGGCGGGGATTGATGACGATAACAGAAGAGACAGTGTTCAAAGCAAATGGCAGGGTCAGATGTGCCCCTAATTTACGGCAGTTAAAGTCAACACGTTGAAACGTAACCTAAGGATTATTAGCGGGAGACTTTTAATAGAGGGTACAAACAGGCAACAACCATGTCCTGGAAACAACAGCATTATCATCGGCGCAACGTCACTTCCGAGTCTCTACGCATCATCGTGAACAGCAGCCATGACATAATAGTATTTCTTTTTCGTTCACGAATAAGTTGAGACGATCGTTCTTTCGTTTGAAAAAAAAATTACAATATTGACAGTAAGAAAAAAAAAGAGAAAAACTGTATCATAAAATTTCTAAGTCATTGAAGTTTATAATGAATGTCAATTTCGAAAAACCATGTATAAGTATACTGTTGAAGTATAAAACTAGCGAAGCTTCAAAATGAACAAAGTTTGACTTGTATAGCCAATCAGGTAAAAAATAAATAGAGTACACGCGACTGAGTAAAAATAATTATAAGAGAAACAAAGAGATCTATTATATCCAGGATGTATCACGGATGCACGTCATGGAAGTT
>JARQST010000240.1:469612-515633 GCA_030142225.1 Pachycephus smyrnensis | reverse complement strand
TGAGTAAAAATAATTATAAGAGAAACAAAGAGATCTATTATATCCAGGATGTATCACGGATGCACGTCATGGAAGTTGCTGCGAGGGTCTGAAGAAAGTATATTACGACATATCTCGAAGGTGTAATAATAGAGGAAGGGTTTCAGAAGTTATATAGGATAACACAGACAGTCGTTATAGTATCCAAAATGTTAGTGTGCTTTCTGAGAGTGTCAATCTAATGGGGAACTCACCTTGACCCGTTGAAGGTCAATGGGGTTCATGATGGTCCCCTGAAAGAACTCCACGGTCGTGAAGTGCCGCTTGAATAGTCCTTCCAGCTCAAGATCCGGTGGCTTCCTATTCGGCCAATCCGACAAACCATACGTTTTATAGTAACATTCACTTCTAATCGTACCGACTTTCCTTCTTTTTTTCAAAAATTTATATAATCATAATAATATGTGTGTATATATATATAAACGTACATAACGAAATATATAAATGATTTATGATATAAATATACATATACGTATACCAGAAGTAAAGCGTATAACGCTTTCCAAGTCCCAAGTAAATAATACAGTACAAAGTATAGTAATCTAAAAAAGTGTCTACTGCACGCTGAATCCGGCACCATAGCTCAATACAGCATACCATGCAGTCGCAGGCAGTTGCTTCTACGATGCTTGCTGCCTCTTGCCACGTCGCTTCGTATTCACAAGGATATTGAAGTGGCACTTTCCTGAAGTCCAAGCGAGCCTGCAACCCTTTCAGTAAAGGGTCTCAATCCGTGACAATGACATCCTCGCCCTGGACGCACGTTACCAATGCGACAATACGACAGAACGAAAATACGTTTTCATAACGCGACAACGGTCGCTTCAATAATAACGTCAAAGAAGTCGCCATTGAGGTGGCTACAAGTATATCCACTGGACACGTTATCGGAAACGTAAGCGACGCAGCAACAGGCAACGTCACTTTGCATATAATCTATATGATAATGAGCGTAATATTAAAAAATACTAAAATTATATTGTCAATATGCTCTCTAATAATCGTAAGATGTAATTGTATAATGATAAAACAGCGCAATAAACGAGTCGATCGATCAATCAAGTCGTTGGACCCAGGTGTAAACTGTAAGGAACCTAAAACTGTTGAGTGAAGAAGCGCATGGATTGAGGAGGAGAGGTGGATGTGAGGACGGAGAGAGGGACGATGAATTGGGTATATGGCAAAATTGGTAAGTGGATTCGTATGGTGCTGGGGGTTGGGGGGGGGGGGGGTACCTTGACGCGTTCCAAGTCCACAGCATTCATCATGGTTCCCTGAAAAAACTCCACGGTCGTGTAATGCCTCTTCAGGAGACCCTCCAATTCGAGATCCGGTTCTTTCCTGGAAACACAGGCCACTCCTTATGAATAGAGTGACCATACGTCCCGATTTTCTTTCGGGACATTCTGAGAACGTGTGTGTATTTTAATGAATGTCAATATTAGGGGATCTTTTTTTTGGCCAATGGGAATGTGTATACGGATGAAATATTAATAGATCGAACGTCTGCTCCGAAGATAAGATCATCCTATTTTTCTGAACTGTATAACCGGGTATATCGGTTCGTCCCGTGCACCTTGAAACGTCATACTTACCCGTTTGAAACTGTATAAGAAATGTGCATTAAAAGAACAAAGGACAACTTACTTTGTACGCTCCTGGAAGGAATCATTAGAATGGTACTAGGTGTAAGTTCTTAATTGATTAAATGACCTTATTCGACTTTGTCGTTGCGAAGAAAAAACGATTAAATGAGTCGTTAAGAAAAAGATAGTAATTATATTTTTTTATCACTTATAATTTTTTTTTTCAACAGTTATACGCAAGCGACTATTTCATTGCGACGACGACGTTCAAGTATAACAACACAACGGAGTCAGACGAAACATTTTCAAGTAAAGCGCGTATTAATTTTTACATGGAATCAGTTTTTTCTCCCGAAAAATTTCTCTGTCGTCACGAAATTGTTTCGTCCGAACGAAGTCATAATTGATTGCATACCTATGTAAGAAGACAACCTCTACGTCGACATCCTCGCGATCCTCGTGCAAGAAATCCTTGAGGAAGTGCGAGACAGACTCGTAGGTGATGTGGCCGCACACAACAATGTGTCTGCCAACACAAGGCACATGTTAGACATAATCACAGAATGATAATAATAATTGTCGTTGGTAAGAGAGAAAATAATAATAATAATAAAAAGAAAGAAACAAACTACCACGTGTACTACATCGATCTCATCCAGCTAAACAACTCTATTAGCTCTTTTCGTTACCAGAGAAAATTATTGTTCTGTTTAAATTCGTTATTCAGTGAATAAGTACAGGACAAAAGAAAACAAGAGTAGACAGAAGAAACATACACAATTATCTCGGGACATCAATACATTTTTAGTACCAGTTTAGTCTGCTGCCACAAAAGAAAAATTAAAGATACCGAACACGTCCTGGAGACGCTCTTATTGTCTCTCCTATGATTTGTCTGACTTAAGACGCTCAAAAGTCGCGCAACTCAAAGATCCGTGGTAAAATTAATCTTTCAATTATTACTATCACACGAGCCGACAAATATTGCCCGAAAATTCTGACGCACTCGCGGCCGTACGCGATTTTCATCTTTGAGTTGGGGTACCATTGAAATTCCTTACAAGAACGAGCTACCGACTGATAACGGCATATACATATATATGTATACAAATATAATAGTTTCAATAAAATATAACACGGGAATTAAAAACAATGTTCTAAACTTACCAGGATTCGTATAGGGATATAATAAAGTCGAGCTAACCGACTAAAGATCAACTATATGATGTATATTATATCACTATGTACAAGATATCACTATGTAATAGAATAAATCAAATAAGTAATATATTACATGAGTGCAGGCTCGTTCGTACGAAGATTTTTGCAAAAAGTCAAGCAAAAATTTTATCTATGTGCCTAGGCTACGTGTGTCACTATGATGTAATATTGCCTCGTGAATTAGATATATAAAAAGAATATAGTGCCTAAGTGAAAAACTATGGTATAGAGAATATATATACAAAAAAAAGGGATATATAAATGTATATCGTGACTATAGTCAGTTCATGCTCTCTCCTACTACTCATGCGATCTCATTGTGAATTCAGTAGATTTCAATAAACAATTTCATACTGCCCTTTGTTCTTGTTACTTTTTTTTCTGTTTTCACTATCAACATTTCATAGGCTCGTCGAGCAGCAGAAATGCTTGATTTATAAGACGCAACGTCGAAATAACGAGCTACTGAATCCATCACGAGAGACGCTGATCAATATAATCCCTACTATCGAATTCTCAGTGTACTACACAGGGCGGTTGTGTCGTGTGGGTGTTAGGAGAAGAGTACTAGAATATGTTTGTTTGCCCAGGAGATGGAGTACTAGAACGGCAGACTCTACATAACGTGTTGATGGAAGAAAGAAAAGAAAAGAAAAGAAAAGAAAAGAAAAGAAAAAAAGTAAAAGAAAAGAAACCGTAATACGCCTTTTATTCCAGAAACCGTGTTAACGGAGACAAGGGAAAAGAATAATTTCTTTTTTTTTCAATTCATTTGATCTTACTCCTCGCGATCTAGAGCATACACGGGAACGATTAATTGATCGAGTGATGAGGGCTCAACGACGAACAATGCAAGTGCGGCATGTGCAACGCATTCACGAAAAGAAAAGAAAACCAAAGGAAATAAATAGAAATTAAAAGCGAACGTTGTAGAAAATATTAACTGAACGATTAAAAAGGTCGGATTCGATATTCCAGGCTAATTACGCGATCGCATGTTTCACGTATGACATGCGTGTCAACTTATGAGAAAACATATGAATTCGGATACGTCTGTCACTGTGTACCGTATGAGTATGTTATTGCCTGTTATTGATTTTCTTTAATAATAATAATAACCGTGTACAGAGAAATCTATTGTATACCTGTGCACGCTGAAGGAAGCAGCATTGTATAGATTGTATTATGCAGGGAATAAAATGTAACCGTTGGGATCGTGTAGTGGGGAATTGTAGAGAATATTAAGTGTGTCTTGTTGAAAGTTGTCTGAATGTGCTTTAATGAGTGTCGATCACGAGTTCTTGAATTAAAGTTCGATGCGCACCTGTGTAACTGCAGTATTTAACGTAATATATATCACAGCCACATATTTCCACTAATGACAGCTGATTCAAAAATGAGCTCCCTTCCCTAACTAATAATAATTCACTTCGGCTCAGTGATGATTTTAAACCAGAACCTGAATCTATGCATAATACCGTAAATGACCTACGTTGGAGGTTCAAGGTACGGACACGTAAACGATCATTAATGCTGACTAAAACATCAAGGTTATTACACTGAAGTGGTACAACAGTAGGTTATTTGCATTCAGTGTTGGAAATGCAGGGAAAACATGCGAGGAAATGACTCGTCGCACTCCAAGAGAAATACAGCTTTTAAGAATTCGTCCTCGAATTGCGTGATAACGTTAGCGACAAAGACCAAAAAAAACATTAAAAATCAATATATCACCAACAATCGTATATAACACAGAAAAAATTCCTTTGATCACTACGTAAATTATCAATATCCGCAAAACAGATGATAGCAGACGAAAATCAATATTTTTCAGTCCACGTCATGGATTGTTTGTATCATACGTAAAAATCTTGCCCTTCTGCAATATACTCGATAAGGACCGTTACGTAACATTTTAGTCAAACTACAAAAGCCACGAAAATCCTTGTAGTTAGCCGTAATAACACCTTGGGTAAAATTGATGTTCCCAATGATTAATTGTTATTGCAGATAATTGCCATTAAAGCCGTATTTGTCCCAAGTGCGGTCAATGTGAACAAACAAGCTAACACCAGTTGCTGGGTGTGGTAGGTTTCAAGAGGGGTCGGTGGTGGGTGGCTGTGGGGCGGGGGGTGAATGGGGGGTTGAACAGGGGCGGATAAGTAGTGGGTCGGCAGGTGGTTGTTGGATTTTTGGTTGGCGCACTAAGGCCAACCCAAACTATAGCGAACTCAGTATGAGTCGGTTGCGACTGTAAATCTGCGACGCTAAGATTTTCTTCTAATGGGATATAATAATGACTGACAATGAGAAAATTGGTGCGGGAGGAGGGGACACGCTCTCATCATCATACGTGGGGTGGAGGGGGTGAACTTGGGAAGCTAAGTGGTTTGTGTCTCACCTGCGACCTCGCTCGTTCTTCAAAGTGCCGCCATACTTGTTTCGCGTCCCGATCAGGTCAATTATCTCGGGGATACAACTGGCGAATATGGCCTACACCACGTGATAGAACAGAACACAACACTCGCATCAATACACTTGATAGGGTTGGTTGGTTGGTTGATTGGTAGGTTGTTTGATTGTTTTGGTTGATCGGTTTTTTGGTTGGTTGGTTGGTTTTTTGGTCAATTGGTTTCTTTTTTTTTGGGGAGGGGGGAGGGGGGAGGGTTGTAATATGAACGGAAAAAAGTTTGGCTTAGCTACCGGGCAGCGCGGCTACGAATAGAGACACGATTAACAGTGCTGTACCGCTATGCGCGCCACGGCCCAATTATAACGAATACATTTTCTTTTTTTCTTTAGAAAATCTTAAAGGGCGGGGTAGGTGGGCTACCTACACCTAAATCCTACACACCTACACCTAGTCCTAACATACTACGCGTGCCGACACGTCTGCCTATTCCATAGGCAGATTTAATCTGATATAGTGTGTATATATATACATACACACATATATACATTATAGTTTACGTATTTATAATTATTATTAATTTATATTTATGCATATACGTGTATATATATAATATATCCTTGGACGAAATCAAACTCTCCCAAGTATCTCCATTTAATTTTTTCACTTTATTTATTTCTGCTCAGACACTACTGCCTCCTACTTATTACGGCGAGTCAAGTCGTGGACGTAAATTTCGTGTTTTCCTACCCTGCACGCGATTCGCGTTCTTCTTTCGTCCCGATACTCGGCCTTATCAATTTGCGCCTCGTGAGCGTTGAATTTCCAGCTTGTCTTGCCTCTATATATAGATATAAACGTTTCTATCGATCGTGTCTCTCTGTTACTCTCTCCTCGTTATAACTACCGTATCGGCCTTGAGACTCGATATATATATCTATACATATAATATGTATATATACATATATTATCGCACAATCGGCGCGACAAGCCCCCAAACGATATTTCCATCAAAAAATTAATCAATTATTCGTCCACCACCCTTTCTCTATTCTCGTAACGCTCTTCAATTTTCCTCTTTCTTCTTTTTTTTTTTTCTTTAAATAACCTACCTCTATACGATGTCACATCGCTCAAAAATTTCATGCAGATCTTTCTCCACGCATTGGGTTGCCGCGTCGTTTAGACTAATCGATTACAAGGTGTCAATATCGAGATGCATCAAGTCCGATCACAATGAGCGCTCTCCCTTTCAATTAGTGAGCAATGTTAGTGTCTGATAATTAATATTAATCACTCGTTCACACTAGCGCTCGGCACAGACGACACAATATGTATATGACGATCAGAATGGTGTATATATACATAATTATGAAATATGTATATGTATATATGTATATCGGTAACATAGTAACATTTAACATAATGGAGCCCAGCTAGACTACGCTGCAGCACACAGACGTTAGTGATGAACAATTAACAATATAATAATAACAGTGGTAATAAACAGTAGCAAGTGCTTTTGTATTCAAGAATAACGTGTACATCGAATTGGACGAGACGGTTCACTCGTAACGAATCTTCGTTCGCGGTGTAATGCGTTAGCTTTGAAAGATTATGCAAATTCAGCACAGTCAATGATCTCTCTTGCTGCGCGAGACTTCCTTGAACATCAACAGTGAGATTTTGACGTCTGCAAAGACTACTAGAAACGTGTACGGACACTCTGCGATTTTAACGAGTTATCATTGTTATTTTGTTAGAAATTTATTATCTGTCATTCAATGTTAAAAGTAAGGTTACGTTTTGGACATCGCCGTTTTACTTTGTTCCGATGACGCAGAGTAGGCCGACCACGCTTGTCTATAGAGAATTGTTATCGAGAAGCGGTGCGTCTGCGGCAACGAAATCTGTGAGCGTAATTAATTATTTCATATCAAAGGTATTTTTCTTGGGACGTGGGCTAAGTGTCGGGTCTACTTGTGTTCTTCGCTCGATGTGGACGGTGTTGCGTGTCAGCATTATTTTGTCATGGTTGTGATATGTTCTGGCGTTTATATAATGTGTCGCTTTGGTGTATCGTACAAAGTTTGGTGATTTTGTGAGAAACGAAAGAAAAGAGAAATTAAATCAACGTGAGCTAGAACTAGACTACTTGAGTGCCTCAGCGAAGAGTGGGGTGATCGAGTGCGTTGTTGCGAACAACAAAATGGCGGCATAACAATACGTAGCTCGTACAGAGAGTAACAAAAGACTGCGTCACTGCTATGGAGATGGTTTTGGACAAAATAATTTTATTTTATTTATATTATAGATACTGGGCAAATTTTCCCGCCAAAATAAGTAACCATTTTTTATTTTACATAGTTCCTTTCGAAGTACCGCCATTTTACGTTCGTTAACTTCACCCTCGTTGCTCGTAGCGGTGTTCTGCGTTCAGACGTGCAATGCTACCTTAGAATCAGCTGCTGTGCCTACGCCTGCACCCCTCTACTGCTGGACTATGCGTATTTTCAAAAACAAAAATTTGCATTTTTGGGCGTATCGTCATAGCGACGATACGTTTCGTCTGCCCTGTCCCATTACGTTGTGCGCATCACGAGTCTCGTGTTTTATTGTCGCCTAAGGCAGAGTCTACGACTAGCCAGAACAGTAACGCATGCCGCCAAGAAACTTAATATTCAACCAGTCACAGCTTTGCTTTGTTATGGCGATCCAGCTGGATGGAACGATTCGTTTCGTTGTATCGTAGCGACTTTTTAGTAGTAGCTCGAGACCCATTTTTTGAGTTCGTTATTGATTCGGTATAATTTTCATCAATTTATTTGCCTTTTTTTCTCGGATCACCAGGTACAGTCGTATAACGCGAAATTATTCTGCAACTTTTTCTCGATACAGTAGAGGCGGATGATAAACGTGGACGCAACCCGAAGTCGAGTCCTTTTAACTACAGGACCTTAAAGACTGTCTTGAATAAACTACATATGATTAGCGACGATGGTATATATCTCCAAAGATGGTATAACGCATTTGTGAAGTAAATTTTATATATAATTAATTTTAATTAATTTTTTTTTCGTTAAATATTTGCAACTGCAAAATCCGTTATCTACTGCGGCACGGTTTGTAAGGCATCTAACTGTATTCTCTACAATGACTAATAGTCAATTTTCTACCATATATTGGTGCAAGTATAGCTAAGTCAAGAGTCGATAAAAGTGGGCTTACGCGGGAGCATTCATAGCGCGACAAAATGTGTCTATGAAATATCGATCGGTTACAAAATGCAAATATAGCATTCCGCAATGTCGCGCGAGACATAGGAGATACTGAAAAAACCGTGCGAAAGTAGATTTTTCGTCAATAACAGATCCCTACTCACGATTTCCTGTGAGAAACGTATTTTTTTCAGCAATTGTAAAAGAAATACGATAAGATACGTATTATGTAACGGATCGTGGTGCCATATTGGAGTATCCTTCCCTTTAACGTTATCCAATGAAAACTAGTCGTAAAATTGGATAGAGCGTGGTAGTTGGCAAAAATCAAAATTTATCGTCAACCAGTTGCGCATTTCAATCGTCATATACGTAAGGAGTGTAAATATGTCAAAAGTACAATTTTTTTATTTTTATTCAAAAATACGAAGTGCCGCGGTTAGTAAAGAAAAACATTTTTTCTAGCCGACTTTCTCCTTATCTAGAAAATAACCAGTCCTCACTGGATATCCCATACTCTATGAAAAACGTGTCTAATTTTAAGTATATCTAAACGCATACCAGCAGTGCTTACGAAAGCGATAAATTAGCAATTGGAATCGCGATTACGACGGCTGATTGATTGTGGCATCGGAATCGCTCATTCCAGCTGGCTAATGTCTGGCATTGAGTATACCTTAACCACTAATTGTATTTGCACGGCTCGAACATGCGACATACGTAATGAAGAAATTAACAAACGACGCCGACCTGTGCGACGTGTAATTTTCGATACGCGTGGTTCACGGTAGAGAATACAATTAAAATCAAATTTATAGAGGATAAAATAGTGGGCAGCCCCAAAAAAACCCTCGTAATATGGCACAATGGTAATTGGATTGCAAATCTGCCGTGAGCTCGAAATTTAAAGAATTTCAATTAAAAACGAAATACGCGAACGCGAGATCAGCCCGTGGATACCAAAAAAAAGGTTCGTAAAATGTTTAAAAAAATATGGAAAAAGTAAAAAATATTATACGAAAAAAAGTGACGTAGAAGAATAAGAAGAAGAGCGACGATACGTGAGGCGATAAACGGATGCAACATTATTCTGAACTACGTGTAGGTATAAGACTCGTGTTCCTGAGAAAAATTTCAAGCATACCAGCACGTGTTACAAAAATTTGCTAACTGGTATAAAAGTGGTAATAAAGAAGCGGTGAATCAGCGCAAGTCTTAAGGGGGTAAGTATGGGGTTAGATTGAGGGATGCGATCTCTCTATAGATACGGATCTTTCAAGGGTTAGGAGTTATGCTCTAACAGTCAGTTATACAGATAGCAGCTGTGAGTCCGAGCTTCCTTATCTTTTTCATTGATATCACTTTGTGCCGTTTGTCAAAGAGAATTTTTTTTTTATACCGATTATCTAATTCGCATGGCAACCAGAATGATTCGATTCGAGAGGATATTGACGTTAATTGTCCGCCAAACGTATCTCGTCTGTTTATTTCCCGAAATAATGCAGATCGATACATTCCGAACGATGACGTGTATATGTTGACAAAAAATAAACGTTTTCACCCCAAAAAAAATGAGTTACGGGGTTGATAGCGTAAATATTATCTATACGTTAGATCGGTCCTCGAATTTCTTTTCAACCCAAAAATATCAGAACGATTTCCATGTATGATCAATGTACAATAAAAATTTTGGAAATACAATTTATCTATCCACATATGTAATACCAAAAAGGCTATAAAACGTTCAGTAATAACCCATCAATAAAACCTTCCGTGTAACAATATACACATGATGATCTGAAAAAATGATCGTGTGTTTATCCATTATCAAAATCTCGCATAATCTATTCCCGGCAATAAAAGGATGACTACCATATGTTCTAAGCGTTCGCGTAAACAATTAAACAAAAAACACAAAAATCCCTCAACAATTCATCGACTTTCGTGATAATCAAGCAAAATAAAGTGTACGCCATATATACAACCTCTAAAAGAAAATTGCATCAACTCTGTCCATACCCCTATACATAACCCTTAAAGCAAAATCATCAACATCCTCTTTCATGCCGAAATCCAATAGCACGATTGATCCCTGAATCATGAAAATTGATCATCGTGCCCTGGATAAGCATACGATACAAAATGGCTCCAAGATCAATTGTATCCTCATGCAATTTAACACAGAGGTTGAATTTTAACCGTATGCCAAATTGGGTAGCGCGAAGGAGCGTCGCGACGCGACATCAGGACCACTTCGCTATCCAGACAGACTTTGATCATCTCTCTATGCGACTACCAAGGGATTAGTTAGGGCTAGTTTTATGGGGTAGAGGTTGTCCACGTAGGTGGATTTTGTGGGGTACCTGCGTCCACGCTCGCGCTTGTACTGGCCACCGTACTTGCAGCGGTTCGCGGCGAGCTCCGTGATCTCTGGGATCCAGCTGGCAAACACCGCCTACACACCCACAATCATCCGTTGCCGTCAGAACATAACCCTAACCTCAATACAGCCTTTTACCACTTCATCACCTTAAAAACTCTCTTAACAACTACAAGCATCGTAATGGCCGTGCGCGGTGGGGTACTGGGTAAGGATTTCACAAGAAAATTTTTTACACTTCACGGATATAGGATTGCAATATATATTATAGATCAATTTGATCTATAAGATCAATAGTTGATATATATATATATATAAATTTTCTTTGGATAATCAACGAACAAAAAATCCCTCTTAGTGTAATCGTTAAAATAAAAAATATATAAATTCTCACAAGAACCCTCCCCCTGTTTAATTATCAAATATAGGTAAAACGAATCGAACGCGATAATTATCCTAATTTCTTAAATCAATGAAATGCTGTTCCATAATGTCCACCAAGTCTCATTCGCTTTTAGATCACGACGATCTTTTTTTTAATCAGGTACAAAATATCTCAAATTTGAATCGTCAATGTTTTCCCGCCGATATTACACTTAAAATGGACATGCACCTTTACGCACACAGATCACTCGCACTCGCACGCTTCTTCTCGCGCACAATTTCTATGCAATGCCATGTATGTACGTTATTAAGGATCATTACCGCGGAGAAACGTTCATGAGAACTCTCTGTAGCACTGGAGTGAAAAAGTCTGTGCCTGACGACGCGCTAACGAAATACGTACAAGAGGCACGTTCGTAATCGGCGTCGGCGATCTTTGACGATTGTGCCGGGAAATGGGACAATTTTGAGTAACAACTTTAAATCCCATTGTCATAAACATTTCCCCGCAGTAAACGTGATTTTAGTAACGTTACAGCACATGCATGATCTACCGCATTATTATTATCATTATTGTTGTTATTGTCATTATTATTACGGACGCAGGAATATTAATGATCAGCTCTGTTATACGTTGCGTCATTTATTCTTCGCAGCACGATTAGCCATTTCATCAGTAAGTACACCAATGATAATCAATGCATAGAAAAGAGCCGTCACCCTGCCAAATGATGAAATTAAAACGAACTTAATTAGAGGAATAAGAGAGACTGCGTAGTTTTACGTTTTTTTTTTCTTTTTCTTCAAACTCGAACATTCGATAGCTGTCGAGCAGTTGGTTATTATAAGACTTAACAATAGGCGTGTAGAAAAGCCGTGTATCGTGTAAATCATCACACACTTTTGGTAGCAGACTAAAGTGGTAAATTGTGCACTGCTTTTTTTTTAGGAATTTCTCGTTAGATCGGCGTTAAAGGGAAAAGAGGGCGTGGGGGTATGTATATAGTGCCGCATAAAAAATGTGTCATGGCGAAAATTATATGTGAACAATCTTGGCCTATCACTGTCAGCTATATATACTTTTTATATATAGGATATACGGATGCGATGAACGTGCCAAAGTTTCGTGCTTGAACAAACTTGTATGACATTCTTAACGGACAACCGAAGGGAACATCATGCAAGGACTAAACTTACAAAGCTCGGCTGGTTATTAGCTTTGGACATGTCAATCCTTCTCGCGATTCCCTTTAATTCAAAAAATCATTT
This sequence comes from Pachycephus smyrnensis, assembly GCA_030142225.1. Lineage (NCBI taxonomy): Eukaryota > Metazoa > Arthropoda > Insecta > Hymenoptera > Cephidae > Pachycephus > Pachycephus smyrnensis. Next base: position 503,126 of record JARQST010000240.1, on the reverse strand, counting down.
TGCCAGGGCAGGCAGCCCTAATCGAGCAACGAAAGGTCCGTTTGTTATCGCGAAAAATATTTGAAGAGAATTAAAAGATTTTACGAAAAATTGGTTTCCGGTAAAATTTTTAAATATTTGCACCGCGATAATATCATAATTAAAATATTGACTTGCCGATAATCGATAGACTGTCGCATCAATATATTCCGACAAGATAGCACATTATCACGCGTCAAAGTTGATACAATAAATTAAACTTGACGCACGACGGTGTATCGGCTTAACACCATACGTTCATATTTTATGGTAAAATAAAATGTTTCGGCAGGTGAGCCGAGTGATAACGATAATAAGATTTATAGGAAGATCTCGATTGCCATATTTCAAGGTCCACTGAATCTCAGCGAAAAATATCGCCGTATCAAAATAGCCGGATCAAAGCAATACGTAGATTGGCAATAAATGAAAAAAATTGCATTGGAATTTGGCAAAATTCAAATTGCTCCAATGTTACATGGTTTTATATACGTTTCCTTGAATTTCGTTCGGACCTTTCACCGTCCGATAAATGCCGGCTTTGAAGTTCCACGATATCAATGAAATTTCGCCAAAACTTTTAACGTTATACTCATCTATACGGCAAAATATGAAATTCCTGATGCCACGATTAACCCGCTCCCGATATGCATTGAACAGATAGAAAATGGCGCCCGACCTCATAAACGCTGGACGTTGTACCTTTGCGTTTCATCCCGTAGGATATACGCAGTGTATTATTGACAACAGATATATAGATATATATATATAGTAGAATGTTGGCGGTATATATAAATAGACAGAAAGATGATTGATGGATATAATAATACCTCTTTCCGTGTTCCCGCTTGTATTCGCCGTTGTACTTGGACCTATTGCCTGCGAGCTCTATTATTTCTGGTATGCTACTAGCAAACATTGCCTGCAAATAGAAATCATAACTGGAGAAGACTATGCCACTACTTTTTCTAATTAGCTGTTCACCTCTGCTTGCAATTTTACAGCGTGGCTTCGAGTGAGGAGTAAAGAAACGAGAAGGGAGAAAAAGAAATTTAGGAACGTCGGACACGGTACGACCGCCATTTATTTTTTCCTAATTATTCCTTGTCCTGGGAAAGTTCTTGGTCGTTATATCTAATGCAACAAAGCTACCTGCTTCTAAGGGATTATTCATTGTTGATCGTGATCGATATATAGTCTCTGGCTTTGATATACGAAAGATACGAGAGTGAGTTTTCGAATATTGCGAATGTTTTTTCATTTTTTTCTTTACTTACGGCAAATTTAAATATCCACTTAATAGGCACACTTACAGGTGAGGTCGTCGCTTTCGCAAAATCGCGCAATTCCGACGACTTAACGACGCCGACGAAACGTATTAATCAATCAATGTCCGACGAAATTAACGATACAGTCCGTTCGCGTGACTAATGTACAGGGTGTCATCGAATAACTGAATTGTTCGCATCGTTATTATTGACGATCAGTGAAATTAGAAAAACTCGTCAACCAATACGTCCGTATACGTATGTCTGTGCGTATAAAGAAAATGCAAATTGCTGGAATATTAATATATAGGCACGTCGAATATCCATAGGCAATTAAATAATTTGTCGATAACTCAAAACTTCGAAATATATCGAAAAAAGAAAATCGAATATTCAATTACCAATCAATCTCGTAAAGTTTCCTACTGATTTTTTTTTCAATTTCACAAGTAAACAAGTCACGCTCCAAGTTCCGCGACTTACGTTAACTCTGATACATTTGAACGGAATATCGATCTCCACAAGATTCCCACAATCTATGCTACCGTCTCCTCGCGGAATTGGATAACATAAATTACAACTATCACGACCTTTATCACACTTAACCACATTATATTCCCAGTGTAGAGCCCCTAGAAAAGAAGCATGACGTTACGAACGAAGCTTCGCGTCCAACAGTATACATTCCGTATAACACGTTCTCGTATCGTTCGCCGTTCAACAAGCGAGAAACTTATCACAATCATAATCACAGAAAAAAAATTAATTTACACTAACTTCAATAAAGTACACTAATCTAACTTTCTAATCAAGAGATACGATTTTCTAAGTCGATCATCGCGATTATGACAAAAAGGGTCAACACTGTACTACGCAAGCATAAAAAAAGATAATAATTTCAATCTAAGACCAGTCCATTAATATTCGGTGTAAGTATACTAACAGAATAAAAACACGTGACAGAAGTACATGAAGTATAAAAGATTAGAAGGATGCCCACGTTAACAAGACGTTAATAAATTCGAAGCAGCAAGCATGGCGGCGCGAAGTATAATAGCGGAGAATCATTCGTCACTGAGGTATTCTAATGTTAAGTTCTACTCGAGACTCTCGCGTTAGATGCCAAGCTTTCTACATTCACGTTTAGCACATACGCACTGTATGACATTGCAGTGTAAAATATAACCCGTCGTCGATACTTGCAACGAGCGTTCTCCGCCTGATAGTCGCGCGACGATAACAAGTAAGAAATGTAAAAGTTCTAGGTGCAAGAAGTCTACAAGCATGGATTCCCGGTTTGCAGAAGTTCGCGCGTGTAAGCTTCCTCTGGCAAAGTGCAACATTGTGCTTGAGGAGCGAGGCATGATATACGGGCGTGGGGCGAGAGGGATTGGGGGGATTGGGGGGTTGGGGTTGGAGTGCCAGCTTGAAATACGCGCGTACGTATTATTTAAGGTGTCTGCACACAGAGAGGAACGGGCCTCGGGGAAACTATAAGGTTTCTAGCCTATGAGGTGGCGTACCCACTTTGCAAATACGCATTTGCACACTCGAGTTACGTACCAGGTTGTGAGGACCTTTTCACGTCTAGTGACTCTATGACTTGCTAGAAACTGGTGACGCCTTGTGTTACACGAATATGTACAGCGTAGACGGATCAATCAAGTTTGACAGTAGCGAAGTGCGTTTTGAGATGAACAGAGATACGGGTAATTAAAAGTTGACTATTTTAATTTGATTTAATTAATAGAATTATTAAATATATGCGAACACCTTTTATTCTCTGTAGTCTCAAGCTCAGACTCCCGAGTCACGTGTTATAATGCTTCAAAGCCTTTTAGCGCAGCGGATTGGCTAAGGGATGCTAGACATACGTTATATTCGTTGGAGTATATTCAAATGGGATATATATATATGCTGTACGTGGCAAAGCCGAAAATAATCAAGGAAATAATATATGGAACAATGCAAAACGTGCTGTTCGGTGTGAGCATGATCGTATTATAGAAAGACAGAGCCGGCAGAGTGATATTCAAGAGCTATGAAAATACTGGAGAGTAACATATGTATTTGATTAAAATAAAAATTCAATATCTGTTACGTGTACATTCGCTCTTCGTTCGCTCGCGTGTAAACTGTCGTATATCCAATGTACGATTTATCCATCTGTACTAAAACAGTCCTTGATCACGATTAACTCGCGATTATCTTCAATCGCAAGGAATCGTTTCCTCGTTCTTTTTCCTTTCGTTTCTATCCCTCTCTATCCTGTCGCTCGTTATATCATCCCTCTAAAAATACTCTCCCGCGAATTTTCACCCCCTTTTCGTTTCTCATTGTACGCACCTGTATATCTTCGCATTCATTTTCGCCATACGTCTCAATCATTCGTATCATACAGAATCATCCAGGATCATTATCCTAATAATTATCATTGAGGATTTCCCAGTATCAGTCTACAGTCACAATCCCCATATCACCGATACGTGCATCGTGAAAATGATAATCAAAACTTGTATCGCTATCGACTGAATAAAATCACTAGAAAAATCGATTAATCGCATGTGAAGTATTTCAATTAAAAAAAAAATCCCGTATATCACACAACGAAAAGTGACTTCACTCGTACGTGTAAAAGAGCGGATACAGATAAGTCGAAGAAGAAAGGATGAAGTAGAGACAGTACAAAGGTATATCTGAATGAGCCGTGCGATATTTAATTGTTTACCTCGAAGATAGAAAAAGCGAGTACGAGAGCCCGAGAAGACGAAGTGTCTATTTTCCCTTAGTGCTTTATGGTATCGCGTAACAAGTTTCTCTGGCTCGCATACAATTTTCAACATCGCGTCAAAATATGTAAGACACAAAAATGGCGAGTACCTATGTAGGACAGGTTAATGAGGTACGAAATGTTAAAGCGCCAAGACTTTCTTCTTTCCTTTTTTTTTTCTTTTTGTTTATGCTTTTTACTAAACAGTGACATCAGCAGCGTGTTCAGCATACGCAAGAGGATAGGCAGACAGATAAACAGACAAACAGACAGACGTCATATACAGGCATACGTACATTGACAATCCAGATCAAGCTCGCACACAGACACCAACACAGTCACCGGGCCGCACGGCCCTGACTTTTATCCCTAGCGCGAGCACGGATATTCAATTCTGAGATTCTATTTCAAATACCGGCTGGTTGGCAGATAAGGGACGTGTCGCAGAATAGATAAAAAATTTTTTTGAAAACCCATAACGCATACCGACTACTACGTGATTCAAATCAGTCAGAAAAAAATCCTCGAGTTTCGAGATAGAGCTTTGGACCACCCTTCGAGATTAATTTCGGAGGAACGCAAATTTTTTTTCAAAAAAAAAAACGACGTCAAATTCTAGCCGGCTGGGTATACATACTATATATAAGTATGTAAGTGGAAAGTCTCTTTGAAGTCGCGACACGAGTTTCTCGTATTTTACATCTTCTCCATCGTCATTCTCTTTTTCTCTCGTCATCCCTTTCCAGTGGTATAGGATAATGCGTCTCGTCTTGCCTTGCCGCTACCCCTCCCCGTCCATCTACCCCGTGGAATCGATGCAAAATACCGGCGCGATATCGGCGAATCAGCGACGTGTCGCAATTAAATGCCAACCAATGATTTCGCAAGGACTCCAAAAGTCGGCAGAGAACTAGCGCGACTGGTTATGAATTTAAACTGTAAGATAGTAAAGATATGCGTAGGCGCTACAATTGTGACGTCAGAATAATATTACATACCCGGGCCACATAGTTGAAATAATCAACGATAAAACCAATCGATCGTATCGAAGATGTGTAATCAACAAAATTTCATACCGACATCCCCGATCAAGTGGCCGCGGTACGTACTGATGCTATTATTGAGACTGCACAGTGGACTTTCTAACGCTTAGCACAGATAAAGGGACGCATATATGATATAAATATATATTTTCGAAAATATCGATATATCGTTTGTCGTAGCGAGCTATATAGATTCATTAACTTCTTTCTTTTTTATATACGGTAAAGTGAGGCATGTAGGTACGAGTACAATACAGGTTGCTGACGGAATCTCATGTGTTTCGTATCGATTATATAGTATATACGCACAATATAACAGATAGACGCGCGTCCTGATTAACATCCCCTTGAAGCAAGGGATGACAACCTAAGTAAATACGAAATACATGGGGGTCCGTATCGCGGCCGCATAGAGGTATAGGCATGAGGTAGAGGTAGCCAGTAAACGCTAGAAATCGATAGAGCATTCTTTGTATACGGTACGTGTCTTTAGTTCCTTGTTAAAAAAATTCGTTATCGAAATCATTAGATATATATATATTTCGTATTTAAAATGACCGTCGATATACGTAACAACGCGAAGGGACCTTTGATATATGTTTTAACTAGGTATAGAAGTACAAGGTAGAAAAGCTGCCTGGTTTCTTAAGCTGGTATTACTTTATAAAGACCTAATCCGTGGACCTGGCCATTCTCCTCTTGCGACTGATCGATGCGATCCTCTCGCACGATTTGGCTCGATCGATCCTCGTAATAGGTATTTTCAAATTGCGGACTGGAACGTGTGGTTAGAGTTTTGGGGATACCAACCGTGCTCCGGTTTTTTTTTTCTTGCTTCGATACGAAGGATACGTGGACGTAAGGAAACAATGTGATTCTTTGATAAAATGGCACCGACCGATCGGCCATTAATTGTATTATTATTATATGGATATAATATTCGTGTATATCGATGACTGACCTCCCGATCAAGAACCAATTCGTATTGTGTGAATATACAAACGAAACGAATTAAGTCTTTATATGTAACGGTGGCTTTATAATGTGTGGTACACGTAACGTTTATCATATATATATGTATATTGCCCTAGTGAAGTATCATGGATTTTGACTATTTATCCTTTTTTTCCAAGTTTTCTTTTTCTGACTGCAATTCAATGTGACGCGGGTAAACTAAACGACAGTACAGTCCTTTGACAAAATTATTGTTAATTAATAAATGTTATCAGGTTATATTGATAAACGTTACGTTACGGAGCTCTCGTTTGAACGGTGATACTTATTTCGTTTAAGGACTCTTTTTTTTTCAATCGAGCGTTATTAGGGTAGCTTTTGTTACGTAAATTTATGTCTTGTGAGATTAATTTAGATACGTATTAATCAAGGGGATATACACACGGGGATGTTATTGGTTGATGGCATTCGCGCATACACCATGCATCACCATTCAAACAAAGCATTCATTTCGATAATGTATGATGACGTCAGTTGGCAATGATTCGCGTCCTTGAGGTTTGAAAAAAAAATGTTCTATCATTATTATAAATTAAATTATATCGTTATCGATCGACGAGCGATTAACGAACAATTGCCAAATGACGATCTAGACTATGTTCTTTTTATCGGGGCACAGGAACGCGCAGTTGCTAATCTCACCGAACATTAGGTAGTCAGATAAATACGTAGATACAGGTAGGCATATATGCATAAATAGGCAAGTGGATAAGATACTTGAAGAAGGTTTAACTAGAAAAAGTATATAACTTTACTCTCGCTACGAAATGTTCCGGAACACTGGCAAGTGCGCGCCATCTAGTACGAGATATGAGAGAAGAGTGCGAAGCGAATAATAAAGAGAAAATAAAAGTGTATTGTCGCTCGAAAGCGCCTCGGCGCGTCGTAAAAATTCAACTTTTCACAAAACTTTCCTAAGACGCTAGTTTCCGTTTACGAGAGAAAAAAAACCAAGAGGAAAAATGGCAAGGAGTGTCACGCGCTTTCACATCTCTTCTCGTAAGACGCGAGAACTGCCTCTTGCTGCATAGGCGATCAAACACAGCTACATAGATAGACGATAATAATAATTAATTTTCAGATACAATAAATGTAATTGTCATAATTAAACATTTTCAATTAAAAGAGGATCCCGTCTTTATATCATAATTAAGTTCGATCCAAGTGCAGAGGAGGCAGTCGAAGCTCTCGTGAAGTGTGTACCGCATCGGGCATCACATTATTATTGGCTTATGATACATCGAGAAGAAGCGGTCTCAAGATAAAGAAAAGGGTTCGCTTACCAAACCGACGAGTAGAAAAAATACTAGGAATGTGCGGCCGAGAACCGTCTGGCAGTAAACATCGCCGTATCCTACCGTAGACATTGTCACGATCAAGAAGTACACGCAAGTCCAGTAGGAAAGCTGTTGCGGGTTCGTGAACTCGAAAGGGTCCCCTGAGTTTTCAAGCTATAAAAATCAGGCGAATCAGGGTCATAAGTTTCCAAGAGTCCCAAAAGTTGCAAAAAGTCCCAAAAGGAGACAAAGGACTGACGAGATATGGACAGTCGTGAAATAATAATAATTAAAAGCAGTAGTATACCCATAAGAGTCACAAGTATACTGACTGGGTCCAGGAAGACCGACGAGTGCGCAAGTGATTTAATGAAACTATGAATTACGGCGTCGCGACGCCGCAAAAAGTAATCATCGTCTAGGTCAGTTCTTACCAAATGAATGATACCAGCAGCGGTGAGCCAGACGGAGATGAAGATTGAGACGAGTTGGGCGAGACGAATGGAGCTCGATGTCTTTAGAATGTTGAGGTACTGGAGGATGTCAGGGACCGTCATCAGTCGTAGGGCTCGGAGGAACCTCAATCCGATCCACGTCCGATCCAGATAGATCGAGACGAAAGACGGTGGTATCGTAAAGTAGTCCACGAACGAATACATCTCCAGCATGAACCACAGCTTGTCACTGGCGGCGATAAACTGACGAGAATTGAAAATTGGAAATTAAAAAAATTTAAGTTGCAAAAAAATAGGCAAAATTATTTAGAAATACTTGAATTACCTTAATACGAATACAATTAGTAATTGTGATGAGGCCAATGCTAATATTATTCGATAATATTCAAAGGATAGTTTATTCACTTCCTGGTATGATTAATTCGCATGATCGTTATAGAATTTATATGCACGCTTCGAACGTGTGAACGCAGTCTGTGGCTTAACAATGCAAATCGATTTTGGCGACAAGTATACAGTGAACAGGAGGAAGTGCAGCTGGTATGGTGAATAAATTTTCAGCGAAATCTCCATAGATCGTGTGATAACGTCACTGTGAGATTCACTGATAGCTTTCATTAACAATGGAACTAACATGGTGATCGATAATATATAGATTGCTATGGTTATTGAGCTATTCTACGTTTACTGTGTATATATATATAGTATTGTATAGTGAACTTGATATACTTACGCGTATAAAAAAGTAGACCATAAAAAATATATTGAAAGCTAAGTCTATCTGCTGAGTAATGTTGTTGCTCCACTTCTGGCAACGCTCCACCTCTTCGCTGCAACACGGCAAGAGAAAATAGCGAGTGTTAAGTCAATTTGAATTAATGATTTTGCGTGACACGATGCACTCTGTGCGACGGGAGTGTTTTATCTTCGTGTGGAAATAAATCAGTCAAACCAAGACAAAGACTTTAGATATTTACGTTAAGTATAGCATACAGTACAATAATAATTTTGTAAATCTATTTTAAGAATTCTAGGACGATTGTGTGTATGAAAATTTCATTAAATAAATATTCGATTTATTAATCATCGAATTCATATGGATCGCATTAAAGTCTGCTTGGATGATTCGTGCGCAGTACTTAAGTTATTTTATATACAAATAATTAAAGTTTGTTGTAAATTACTTTAATGACGATAGCCTGATACGTAGTACGATTATCGTTAATGACTTTTCTTTGTTCGTTTATTTTGAACCCGTGGGGTTCAAATGGAAGGAAGAGCAGCTAATTAAAGTCATTATTGCTATGAATTAAGATCCAAGAGTTTATACTGGCACTAAGGTACGCTTCGCTCTCTTACCTGGAGGCATCGATGAAGTATATTATAAGCGATGCTATGCTGAGGATGAAAACTAGCACCACCTGAAACATTAAAAAAAAAATCATTGATCATTAGACGGGCGAAACTTGTAGTAGATTTAGTATGCACTGATTAGTGGTCTGACGTGACCACAAATTGTGGGTAAGGTGCTAATTAATTTAGGAAATTCTAATCACCATAGGAATTCCGGCTTCCGGTGATAGCTTGCACGTTACAGGAAGTGAACCTTGTATCCAGGTTTTGCACGACAAACTTTTCACGTCAAGTTACATGCAGGCAACCCTGATCGATGTCATGCCGTATAATATTAGGTTGATCAACTAATCTTGCTTCGTTCATGATAAAATTCGCGAATATGACAATCACGTGTTTTTTAAAAATATTTATCAAGGAAAAGTAATGAAATTTTATTTCTGATTAAATGATATTAATAAGAGAGATTTATTATCTTCATCGACTACGTATTTTCTTATTCTTGTCAGTAGGCATACCAAAGCTTCAATAAAGTCGACGTTTCTACGTTAAGTAAGTCAAGTTGACCTTCCGTACTGAGAATTCCAAATCAGACCTCGTATTCTTTGAAATGTCCTCTGGAACGGTTAATAAATAACACTTGACCTTGACTATATACAAGAATACCAAACATCTTAAGGATTTTAATTACAGCCTGGAAGGGACATGGGATGGAGATGACCTTGACGACAGGATTCCAAGGACGTTCATTTGACTTGCGTACAATCACATTTGACTCTCGTAAACAATTACTCAGGCAATATTACGTATATCCTTTCTGAATTTAATTGAGATTACATAATAAAAACAAAAAATCTTTGATAAGTGATAACGAGAGAATGCAAGATATGCATATAATATAAGAGAATTATTTCTGGGCGAAATGCTACCTACAGCTATCCGAATAACTGAACTCAACGCTTATGCTTATGACAATTGTCAAAGTTTCCCTCGGTATCTGCCAAGAATTCCATGAACCGTATCCAAAGTCATTATCACTTATCTTGGAAGACTAAAGTGGTACCAGTCACAACTTCGATGCTTTGCGAAACTGTCATAAAAGTATCTCACGCATCGTTCAAAGCTGTCATATATTGTTACGTCATTCCAATAGATAATAGGAAGACAAACACTCGAGCTTCAGTAACGAAATACTTGAGGTCCTGATCGATCAGCCTTAATCGAAAGGCGAATTCTCAATCGAGTAGTATCTAATAAAAACAATATTCTTGGCAAGTTGACACACGATCAGCCACTCCTCCATATGGGTGGTGACTATCAACTTTTACAAGAGGATAATAATTTATAACATTTTTTTTCATCCACCCTCATCTCGACTGTCAATATAACAGCCGCCATTAAAAACACGACTTGATAATTCTTTATTCCCATCATAATTTCATATACAAAATAAAGCCATATCACGTTCGGAACATAACCTATTAGTCGATTGGCTGCAAAATTCGTGGTGACGGAGATAAAATATTTTACGTTCGTCCTGATTGCACGATACACATAGCGCGATGTCGCGCGACATTAACGAGTCCCGGAAACGGGAAACGCGACTATAAAATATTTGATATCCGTCTGGGCTTTCCGACGACGTCGCCTATATACGCTGTTATAAAATAACTAACGATCTTTACCAGGGGCCATGTTTATTTTGTATAAACACAGAGAAATGACTGAGCCAATTGTCAAGAGCTTCCTGCAAAACATTTTACGGCGAATATTAAATAATAACAATTATGCCTCGATAAATATTACCAATATTCTTATTCACGTGCGAATCTTACTTTGCTTCGTCGAATTTTAGTGTGAACGCTCCTTAAGCGTACGGCGCGATGCGTACGCGCACGTCAGATCAATACGTGTCCCGAGAAGCAGCCACACACCGTCAGTCCATTACCATTTTCAAAGTACCTACTAACGTAACTTTGCTGTACCTAATGTAGATACCCGAGGGAAATTGAGACCCACTTTGGTGCCACACGAGGACATATAGGTGTCTATAAGCCTTTTTTAGGTAAATTTTCAAAATACAAAATTCACCAAAATAATGCTGACCCGTGGTTTACATTAATACCAAAATTATAAAATATGCATAGACTGCACTTTAACCTCGGCAAAAAGAACTGTCAATAACCATATTTATCTGCATTACAAAATCCAATACACACTCAAAATTACCCGAAAAACCAGTCATACTCAGTATACAAGTTACTTAAAAAAACAGCAGTCTTCATGTGTCAGAAAAATGTCTGTGATAATATAGTATCTATATATAATTTTTATATAATTTCAATTCTACAATTCGCCACCATGTTGTTTACCATCTCCACGATACTATGAGTGTTCGAGATATTTAAAATATATTTTTATATATTATTTCTCTTAACAAATTTCTAAAATAAAGTCTATGACACATCATACCGTCGTATAGCTCCTATTTATTAAATAATATAAAATAATATTAAAGAAGAAAAGTAATAGAACAAAAAATGCATATACGATCTGTCGTCGTAGCAGATAATGCAACGATTTAAAATGGATGCACATGCCGTACAGCATACAACGTGATATTCTCGTCCGAACACGTTGGTCTCATGAGAATGATACTATAAATAACCAGAGTACAAAAATAGTCAGTACCGTTCTTGAAGATGAGATAGAGCAAGAGTGGAAGAACAAAAGTTTACAGTAGGACGCGTGCGTGTCAGTGCGTATATGTCAGAAGTACGTTGAGTGCATTGCGCCAGCATAACTCATACAGTCGACGAAGGGAAACATCTTCCCCATTTCAAATTATTTTTATCCATCCCGTAAGACTTCGAGTTGGCCATCTCACGTGAGCTTGTCGGAAGGCCGTGAATTCCACGTTCGTCACTATGGCCGCTTGAAGTCCAGGGTTAAGCGTGTCCGTTCATCATAACATTGAGCATCGGGTGAAAGTGTTATGGAAAATAGGAGTTAACTTCACCCTCTGTTATCTTGATCGGTCACGTTACTATCACTGGCCTAGAATAGGTTGGGTATGACCTGAGCTAGCGTATAGTTAACAATCGGCATGTGGAATCGATTCGTACAACTATGTCGCTTGGTTATAAACTCATAAAGAATACATAGTAAGGTCTGACCAAGATTGCTATAGTATATACGTGATTATTGAAATAACAATAATTCAACTATGCTATAGTACAAAACTTTGAAGGACACGTTAAAACTTTACGTTTCTGATACAGGTAGTACAGTGATTGATTTTATAGATTTTTTTAACTTTTATTAGTTCTCGATTCAGCGACCTTGAAATATTCCAAGTAAGCCTTGAGATTGAGTGTGACGACCTTGAAATTCAGGTTATGGATATTTTTGTCCGAAGAAAGTTCGTACCTGCGTCACTCTACGTAATAACGATGAACTGCGTGAGAATCTCAGAAGTTCCGGTAAAAGTTTTCAAGAGAAAAGTTCACCCGTCTGCCTGTCGTCAGTGACGATAATCGTAGTCGCGTGGTGTAAGGTAAGTATAACTCGGTATCGTGATAATTGGTCGAAGTTGACACAGAAAAGCGTTGGAAAATGGGCCAAACGGTATCGTAATGGTTAGCAGCCAAGGGCCTTGACTTGGTTTTAGTCGGGCTGTCGGAAAGATTTGCTATACGGCCTGGACCACCAGCACTGCTTATAATTCATAGGACGACTAGCCATACGAATGCGCTCGTGCGAAGCATAGCGAATTCTGAGATCCGATGCTTCTTACAGCTTCTCAATCCATTTTCATCTTTCTCTCATCTCGTTAAGTAACTGCGCCATCTGGTTATATCGTGAAATGCGGTAGCGTCCAATTCCTGGATCGAGCCTCCTCATTCCCTGAAGAATCAAATGACGTCATCCGGTATGACAGTTGCTGACGTAAATCGGGCGGAAAAACAATAAATAATATTGATACGAATAATCATCTTGATATTAATAGATAATCTATACCTATATACAGATACAATCTAATCACCTTGTCATCTCATCGACGTCTCATATACGTGTCGATTTATTGATAGATTCATGTAAGGACCACAAGGAGCATGTATATCCCCTTTGTCTTTTTATAGACGACGCCGTACTTCGTGGCTTTCTTAAATTTGACGACGTCGTAAAGGAAGATCGATTGACCGTAGTTTACGTGCAGAGTTTTATTATGTTTGCGTCAAGTGGACATTCGAGGGAGCCAAGTTGTCGTAAGGTGATGCGAGAGTAAAATAACGTAACCTCCTTTAAAAGTAACATGACCGTTATAGTTTTTACCCTGAGATACGATAATCAGTATTAAAAAAAAAATCAACAATCACAAGGACCTCGATGATCTCCAATGATTCCTATTATAGATCGCCACGACCCTGGTAACGTATGAATGATTTATTACGTGCGAAACAGAAAACAAAACTAATCAGGCAGAATCGAACATACGGAAACTCCACGTACGTTCTGTACACGCACGTAAATAAATGACGAAGTCTCTATATACCCACGTATATCTATGTAACACGAGTGTTCGATCGATTTCGGGTTGGCTCTCTTCCAGGTACTGACTTGTTAAATTTCAAATTACTTTACGCTTCCTCGACCTGGTAAAGAGAAAAGAGAAGCCTTGTGTGTCCGTGTGGCTTCGTAGATAGGGGGTTGATCCATCGTAGAAAATCAAATAGCCGATTCTACAAAGCGTCCGCGAGACGACGAAGGACTTTCAGAATTTTACTATCAGCAAAGGGGAAAAGCGGTGACCGAAATTCAAAATTTAACTGCATCACCCGGCGTATATGCGCTTCTTGTCAATAATTTAATAAGCATCAAGTATTTTTTTGGACGTTTTTCTCTAATATTAATTTTTTGCAAATCTACCGTTACGTATCTGACATATATATATACACACACACATATGCTAACTGTACTAGAGGAAAAAAAATATATTAAAAACTACCCCCTATGCTACGACATGTGTACGCCCCAATTCTTCTACTTGCTCTTTTAACAATTTCACATTCGAGTGGAGTAGCGTCGCGCAACGAGATAAAAGCCGGAAAAGGTTTCAGGAGCCTATTTTACGTCTTTCCCGTTTATTTTTCATTTCTCTACGAGTTATAGCTCTGTGATAATTGTACGATGGGAGAAAACGCTACTGTATCATCGTTCACTCCCTTCTGCCCATCTCCAGCTTCGCTCGTTCTTTCTTATTAAGCACATACGTGTACCACGTAGTACCCCGTGAGGCTATACACTTTTCTAGTATGCACGTCAGGATGCACACGATCCAGGTCACACGAAGTTACGTAGTAGGGTCATTCGGCAAGCCAGAGGTGCTCAGGTCGTTTAACGTACGATCGTCTTAAAGGCGTACGCGAAGAAAATCGATAGGAGGAAACCATGAAAAATTTATAAGAAAAACATAAAGTCAATACAGACGATCGAAAAATGATAAAAATACAATAAGATTTATTAATCGTATCATAATGGGTTATAGAGAGCATTTAACGCGTTAAGCGTACACATAAGGATATCGAAATATCATCCTGTGCTATTTAAAGCTAATTAGGACGGATGGCTAATTAGTATGCGATATAGTAACGAAACTCATTTAGGTGTAACGAAGGGTTAAACTGTCCTACACAGTATCTATAGGAATTTCTACCCTGCTAATATAGAATCATAAAATCATCGTTAATGTTGAAATCTTTTTATCAGCCATTTTGTTCGGACTGATTTTGATTTTTTTTTACAGCTACTTTTGTACCAGACACAATCACCCTAAATGGGACCAACCCTTAGGCACTTTCTATTCCACATTCCCCACTGCTCGCAGCTAGAAGATCATACTGAAACTAGAGGAGTCAGCATTTCTCCGGCTCATGCAAGCAAACGGTAGCATGTGCGCGAAAACTCTTGCTCCTCAGCTTATCTTCATCCCTCTTGCCACTCTAAGCCACTGTACTTGGCTGGGGGGATGTTACCAGAGCAGACCGCCAATATCGATTCTCGTGATTTCCGTTGCACTAGCCGTGGGGGGTTGCTTGGACAGCTGGCAAGCAAGCAACTAGGCAGGCAGACAGAATCCTGACTAGCAGTTACTATATATACAACTCCTATCTATATCTATAGATAATTCTAGGGCTAAGTACAGTTGAGAAGCCGAAGATAGTTGTGTCCATCTTTAACTACAATGCTCCCATGTGTACCCACACTTCACGGAAGGATTAATGTGGGTCACTGGGTTATCACTATTCGTTCCCGTTAGGATTTTACGATTAATTGCATTTAAAGGACCAGTTGTCCAAACAGATCCAGATGGAAGCTGTGCCCTTGCACTTGTATTTATGTTGCACCGATGCACTTGTCATGAGACAAGTTACACTGAATCAAGGGTAGTTCCCTGTGGTGACAAAGGATACCGAAGAATTTCTTATCGGTCAGTATACGAAGATTCGTAATTTCTTTCCAAGAAAATTGACGACCTTTTTCCTGGTAGTCTAAATGCAACGACACGTGTTCCTGATTTACGCGAGTATATTCGCGTCACGTGTAAATTCTCCAACGTTTTAGTAGTTTCCATTCTTCTTTTTTTTTCTTTCTCTTGTCTTGCAGCTGTTACTATTCGAACCACGTGGAGTTGTAAAAGCCTGTAGGATCTCGATGTTACGATCGAAATAATTTCACATACCGAATGTTGTTCCACAAGTAGTGGACAGTAGTAACACGTATCGAATCGATACATTCTGACTGTACTTCCGGATCACGTACCTAGACCACTCTGTGAAATGAATGTTTTCACGTGTCCCATGAGACGTTCTGGGCGATGGTGATAAAAATTCCCAAAAGTCCAAATTGAATTTCGATCTGATCAAATGAATCGACAATACACAAAAGACAGTAAATAAATTCCAATAATATTTCTTTACAGTCTGCAGCACCCTGGATATCTAAATTGTAACTATATACTTTAAACCAAAAAAAATCAAAATTTCATCGATATAACCTATACGTGAAAAAAAATTTTGGTGAATTTTTTAAGCCTGACAGTTTTAAAGCCGTATCCTGTGGTTTTCCAACATCGCATGTATATTTATTTATTTATAGAATTGAGAGGATCGGTCATAGACCTCACGCAATCTTACGTATATCTTTTTTTTTAATGCACGTATCCAAATTTACAACGTACCTCTGGGAGAGCATGAGGATGATTCGCTACTTTAAAACAGTCAGATAAATATAACCGATGATGTCGCATCAAAGTAGGAGGGTGTGGATCGACATCGTACGTTACACGCAAATACATATATTTCTATTAAATGCTACTCCTTGGCAGCGACGTATTTCAACTGAGCAACAGAACCCAAGATAGAAATAGGTACGACAGAGCTGGGATCCTGTGATTTTTAATTCCGTAGACATTATACAAGAACTTTTCGTTCTACGTAATAACATATATATATGTATAAAATCGCGTATCGTAAATACGTGCTAATTAGGTCGTTCGACACGAGCAGCTGGCTGGCTGGCAAGTCGAATAGCTACGTGTACGCTTTTAATGGAGGAAAAATATTTATTTTTATTTATCTCTGTCCACATTGAGAAACAGATCCAAAAACGAAAAGACTGTGTCGTTCATAACGTGATTCGCGTGACGTAAATGGCAAAAGATAACTAGGAGGTTAAATTTTCTTTTATTTTTTCTCAAGTACTATAATGCTTATATACATGGCGACATAATTTTGTTAATCGCGTCAAAAGTTGAGGACCATCGAGTAACGTGGTCCTTGTCGTCGACGTAAATTCGTGGGATCGTTCATTGACGTCAGAAAGCGCCCTCCTGGTGCTAGCTGGGTATTCGAGATGCTCCCGACCTGGCACGTCGCAACTTCGGTGGATACGCGTTGACGCCCGCAAACCAATCACATTTTACTATAAATAAAGGGTAGTGTTCCTATTTTAGCGTGTGAATTAGTGTGGCTCACGGGCAACACGTCTTAACGCGGATTTCGAGCGCTATTTATAATGTGGACGCTTCAAA
Source organism: Pachycephus smyrnensis (assembly GCA_030142225.1). Classification (NCBI taxonomy): domain Eukaryota; kingdom Metazoa; phylum Arthropoda; class Insecta; order Hymenoptera; family Cephidae; genus Pachycephus; species Pachycephus smyrnensis. The sequence goes on along the minus strand of JARQST010000240.1, from coordinate 485,836 downwards.
TCAGCCCTAGGGACTAGGCCACGGTTCGGTCCTATCTTGTTGTTACACCAGACTGATGATTTCCTTGACTTTGAAATTGCCTATTGGTATCCATTAAAAAAAAAATAAATAAAATAAAAATAAAATATAAATTGTAAAAAATAACAACGGAAGAATAAAAAAATTCCATTATTATTGTGCATATGATAAATTAATTAATTGCATAATAAGATCATTTCATCCCTCTGTATTCAATTGTTACTCTCTTTGACTTGAGCTATTGCTTCGTAACGGTACTGTACGATTACTATGGCCGTGTATCGAGCTAGAATAATACACAGTGGGTCCTGCTCCACAACGTACGCGTGTTTGCTTTCGGTCGGTTTATATACTCGTGTGAGAAGACTCTGGATACAGGATGAGATGCTCACGAGAAGTGGCAGCAGCAGAGTCGATGGATGGTCTGACACCTGTTTCCTCTTTCGCACAGCCGAAGGTGCCGTTGCAAGAGCCAAAAACATCTCGAGAAGTATTTATTTGTCCAGGCTCGTTTTCATTAGCGAGTTTTAAATAAAGCTGTGCCCTTTTCTCTCGTTTCGCATATTCCACCACGTCTTTCGCATAGTAAACAGAACGCAAAACATAACTAATCAGCCGAGACAGTTTACGGAAAACAGAAAAGATTGACGGAGTATTTATTTTAACGAAAAATCTTCGAGAAAGTTCTTCAAAGGCTAGTTATGAAGACGAAGATAAGATATGAGACAAGGACGCCATCTTTGATATTTCTACCCATAATGTCCAGCCTATTCGCGATACTTTTGTCCACGAAGGGTATCGAATTAAGTGCATTTCCACTGGAGAAATTATCAGAATTGAAATCGACAACGTGGGAGCCAGTCCATTCGTGAACTCCTGGTGCAAGATAACCTTCGCGAAATATGACCTGATATGTCCCTGGGGTCAACTGTAGGCCGTATTCGCGAATCCATAAAGGGAACGTCGTTGTCCTGACCGATCTATACGAAGCGGGTCGAGAAAACTTACTCCTACGCCAAGTTAGCCCAATATTGCAGATAACCAAGGCGCCAGGGGTAGGACGGTAAGGCGTCGGGACGCCGACGGCGCCACACATTTCAACTATCCTCGAACGGCATCGCGACGAACTCCATCAGCGAGAGCATTTACTGCGTATAAACCGACCCTCCCAGACACTCGTTCTATATAACCACTCTCTTGCACATACAGACACCCCGCTAGGAAAACTTTGCGAATACTTGCTTCACACTAAATTGGCAACAAACTTATCATCCTGTCGTCCGGTTGTTCGTCGGTAATTTCGCAAAGCGGATCGATCCCGTGGAGGCTTGTCAGAGCAATTCGGGTCTCTAGACGGAGGTTCTCCATTCTGAGCCTTTTTATTTGACAAGTTTTACGTCGTCCAATATATAATAAGAAATGAAGTTTTTTTTTTTAGAAAATGGCGACACTGAAAAAAATACTTTTCTATGCATATAGGTAAAGAAGAACGGGGACCTTAGTTGGTTTTAGTATTATACTAATAGAAATGGGATTATCGGTTGTTGGGGGCCTTGGCACACTGAAATTTATGTCAGTTGGAAGCGGCTACATTATATTTCCAATAGGGAAGGTAAATGCGATTATCTTCTCCTCCGCCTCCCACGACATGACAAATCTGTTACATTCTTGGAATCAGGTACTGGCGCGTGGCCAGAGTCGCTAACGACTTTTCTTCCAAATATGACATATTCCCTTAATTCTCTTTTGGTGAAATTCAACGAGGAATTTATCGCGTGCGCGGGGAATTAGCTTTGCGAGCTATCAGTATAAGCTTTAGCAGTGTGAAATTCTGGCTAGTTCGCTGTGTTGAGAACTGATCTACCAGCTGCACCTGTCGCCAATGCAGGTGCTTGCACTTGCGTGCGAATGTCTTTGATGACCTACTCTTACTGCGTGTCAAACGGCAAGGTATTTCGTCTGATGAAAAAATTATAATACCAAGAGAAATTCTTATTTGCATATATATATATATATATGAAATTTGTATCGATCAGATGCAGTGTGAGTCATTCCCACCAAAGTGACGGAAGAAAATAAACCTCTCGCGAAGATGCACGAAATGAAAACAGAAAACGCGTGAAGATGATCGAGAAGCTTTTCCGTCGCTCGATAAGAATCTCGCGAGTAAACAATTCCTGGAACAACAAACACCTTTGCCGCAATGCGCGGTTTAAAATAGATTTCGCCAAATGTTCGCGGCGCCTGCAGGCTACAAGAGGAGATGGGATGAAATTAAATGATTAATGAGATTGAAGAGCCGAGCATACTCGTGAGAGAGGGAGGAGACGCTGGACCCGTAGTAGGAAAGAACAAGTTTCGTTATGTAGGTCGACTGCTGGGTCACCTGGTTGGACGTTGGCTAAAGGTTAAATTCCAATTATAGCGTGCGAATAAATAGGTACAATCGTCTCTATGATCGCTAATCTTCCAAGAAGCTCGCAGAGATCTATTGACCAGTAAAAGTTTGCTGATCCAAGATCTATTATTCGCATTCATCATTGAATGACTTGAACTAGATAGGATGGACAATGTATAACAATAAGATCCAGATGCCAAATATATGACTAGACTACATGAAATAATCTATAAAATGATTATGATAATTCTAATCTTTGATAATCTCTCTACGTGCTGACATATTGAATTTTCCGAACCAGCGTTCCCATAAAGAATAGCAGTTTTGCCAAAAGCACGAAAAGGAACATGTGTCGTGGATGATATTTCGAATCTAAAAGCACTCGACGCCACCCTTGCCGAATCCTGACACTAATGCCTTTCGTCAAAACCGACAAAAGCGAGGACGTCGTCAGAAGGTTTTATTTTTAAAACGCACAAAAAAAATATATATACATTCCTACATTTGTAGAGCCTACCACCTATTGCGTACTTATAGATACCTATGTATGTATATACCAAGAAATTCGTTCGAATAGACATATATATATATTTCCTTGGCGCATTGTCTAAAGGTTACATTCCAATCATAGCTCGACGCTAATTACGAGGCCTGTAATTACTTAGCTACGGAGTTGACAACTACGCTCAGTCTATCCATCACCGAAGGACCAATTAAGAAATACAGTTATTGAATTTTTCAAAAATACCCTTATCAGTTATAAATTGAAAAAAATATATATATAAAACCAAATGCTTTTCTCACAGGGAGCGTTATCGCGTAACGGAAAGTACAGAGAACTATATACACGTATATACGATCATTGCATAATTCAGTTTAATCGACGGAGTGTAATAGGTATACTATTTCATAACTGTCACCAAAGTCTGAGTGAACACGGAATGCACATTACGTTGGATAGAGGGAAGCAGACGGATTACTCGGAAAATTCTCAAACTGTCTGGCACAAGTTCTAACAGAACTTCAAGTGCGAAAAGCAAGTCGATCAATTAGAATATTTCGACTTTATACGTAATTTGCATAAAAATTCAAAAATGACGGTTCCCGATGATATCCATAGAATAATATCCTTGAAATCCATAAAATAAAAAAACATATAGATAGGTGTACTCTCTTATCATATAAAAATTGGCGAAACACACGAACCTGTTCTGCGTCTGACGTTAAGAGGATTCTATTTTGCGAGTATAATGTCCATACGGAATGATATCGAATGTACCGATGGCGCATTGCCATAAATATACAAATTCACCGTGGTCCAGCACAGCATCCAGAGAAGCGGATTCTCTCTGATATCGATCGACTACTCCGCAGCAGCAAATATCATCTTTCATAAGGATGCAAAGTGGCCTATGCTAATAGATTCGGTATGTCCGTGCCAATGACTAATTATAATACAAGCAATAATCCAGGGAACCCACGGGCATTGTAAACACGAGAAATTTCACGGTACGACTGAGGGTAAAGGTCCTACGTTTTGCCCAAACTGGGATAGATGGAGGGGAATAATAAGCGTCAGAGAGAATCTAACGATACGCATAGGGTTGAAAGGCACTGAAAGTATAAGGGGTTAGAAACTCGGCAATTCTCTGTTCTTTTTCAGCCTGCCACCCTACCGTATCTAACAAACCTCCAGACACCAACCGCACAGTCCCTTCACCGTCCCCCACAGGACACTATATTCACGTCGCTTCTATACCGGAGTGAATCGCGATTACGCAGCAGCATACATATACTGCCAGTTACAGATACATACGGTTTTGTCATGGCCTAACTATTATGCCGCGTTCCCATTTCTAATGGTGGCGTAAAAGACGAGGTGGACGAATTTTAAGTAAAGTCGAGTCCACACGAAAGATGTTAAGCATAGGTATAACGCGCCCTCGATTTTAAATAGGTTTAGAATCTTTCCTGGGTTCCAAAAAGAAAAAAAAAACAAGAAAAACATTCAGGCGTATAAGCAAGGCCCTGTAGTTGTCGGGGAAGGCACGAAAAAAGCGAGAATGGTTCACCGCCGAGCGGAAGTGCTGAAGAAGGAGAGGATGCGGACAGTTAGAAAAGAATGAAAGGAGTAGTATGGAGGAGCAAGAAGAAGGGAAGAAAAAGTATACAGACGGAAAGAGAAGGTGGGAGAGGGAGAGTGAAGAAGAAAAGAATATAATAGCCCACAAGTCCCGTCTTTCCAGGAGGAGTCTCTGGACTCGTTTACGCTCTAAAAACCTTTAGTTTGCGCTATATGGCCGGACCAGTAAATGGTTTACATATTAGAGAGACTGTGTGACCACGGAAGCTCGCATGTGCCAGTTTCAGGCAGAATCTATAGAGTATTGGGAGGGTTGGCGTACGTATTCACAAGTGCGCATATATATGTGTGTGTATATGTATATAGGTATAGTTGTATATATATATATAGATCCTTGCGTACGTGTTGGGTGCATGTATAGGTAGGAGGGGTGCCATAACAATATCGTATTATTGGTCGATACGAAAGCGTCACGTTTCTATACGAACCGTCCTGCCCGTGTCAGGTGCCATGTGTGACTTTCAATAAAGTCCTAAAGAACCCTTTTCTATGATTCTATATAGCAAACGCTCGCTATGACGTCCAACTGAAAAAAATTCCATACTCGAAAGTTACTACGAGATAGCAAAATGGCTACGGTTGACTCACGCCGTGTCTTCGGTACTATTTTAGATGAACGCCGTAAAGGATTGGCACCGGGCGTAACGGATCATCGATGATGGCGCAGCCAGAGGCCCGAACGATCAAATTAGCGTGCTGAACATCTCCAAGGAGCCAACGTCGACAAAACGTATCTATACGTGCTTCAAAGGCACCTTAGATAGGTACGTTGCGACAGTCATTAGCCCTGGCAACCGGGCTATTAGTGTTACCTAACTATCCGACGCCTCACTATACCACCTTAGATGTTTCAAGGTCCCAGTCAAAGTGGTGACATAATTTTTTTTGAAAACATGGTTGTATTAATAGACGCGTCGGGCGAAGCCCTGGGCGATTTAAGGACTAAGAGGAAGGAAACCGGAAGATGATATTATTCTATTGCACAGTCTGAACCATTTCAATGACCTGTGTAAACTGGCGTAGAGCGGTATATCAGCGATATTTGTCACTGGACTATTGTCCATGTTCATTTTCATGTTTTACGTACTATCCACTTCTCTATCATTTGTATCTGAGTGTGTATACGTTCCATTGAGAATAACGAAAAAAATTATCCAAGCTACCCTGTGAATTGCCCTGGGGTAAAGTATACCTGTCCAATTTTTCAATGGCCTCCTCGCACAGCCGTCACACGTCAACCAGATTCAAAGTGAGCTTCTAAATCTAGGTACCAATTACTCCTTCATCAAGTCTCGCTAACGGGCCTATTCGTTATGTCTCTGAGTAAAAAAAGATACATTGTTCCTCGTATGACGACGGCAGGAGTGAAAACTAGGTTGCTAGAACACGTCGAAGACAATGCATATTCTTTTTTTTTCTAACAAATTTAGCCCACGTCGATATCCATCCCCATACTCGTAACTGAAACCATCGGATTGTTAATCTAAAAGTAAAATTCATGACGAACAGTTAAATTTAATGCACGATCTCACTTTAGTCTCCCCCCTCGTCATTTGCGTATTACATGAGAACCTCGTACTCCTCCATCCCTTGCAAACTTTACAAGGACGCAGCGCGAGGCATTCGTGACGCGAATAAAACAACTATATCCTACGAGAACTTTATTCGTTTCCTTGCGCGCATCGATCTGCTGCTGGTAATATCTCTGTCAAGCTTAATTATAAATAGCACTGATAGGGGTGAGAGGACGCGTCGGTTAACGTTGTAACTTAATAAGTTCCAACTTGACTGAGTAAAACGTACACCTAGTACTTGACGTATTCTAATAAATAATCCAGTTAACGGGTTCTACTTAGCTATTGATATCAAGAAATTCCCTGTTACATAAACATCTAAACAATGAGAGATTCAGGGTTCAGTAAAAGAAATTATAAATAAATAACTAAAAAGATAGGGAGATATTCTTTTCAAATTCTAAACTATCCTTTATTCCTTATTGGATAAACCTACGACGTGGAACCATGTGAACCCACCCTGGCCCAGTGAACATGGATGCGCATGAAGTTATTTGGAAATTGCGTGCTATCCTTATCTCCAGGGTGAAATGGTACGGTGGATGGAAGAAGGGTCTGTCTGGATGGATGCCTAGGGAAAGAGAGTAGAATATACCTAGAGAGGTTGGTAACCAGGGCCGTAATCTTTTGGGGTGGAAGACGCGCTCTAACGCAGAACCACGCACTGCGTAGAATTCACCCCATCCCCCCTTACTGCTCGTCGGCAACGTGTCTAGCTGTGAACGGGAAATAGGTCACTGGCTCTTCTCGTCGGAATTGTACAAGTCGCGATATCGTTGATGTTTCTTTCATGTTCCTATTCTTTCCTTTGTTACTCTTATTTTTTGTGCATATACTCCATTATCCCTTTTTTGTTATCTTATTCAAATAACCGCACGAACATTCATCGTTACAAGGGGGTTGACATCCAATATTCATAAACTTTGCGTGTCTGACTCTACGATGTACGAGTTATCGAGCTGCGCGTCACGATGGACAGGTTTCTAGGAGACAGAGTGACTTCTACGGGAATCCAATTGAAAACAAGACGCGTCATTGTGTATTATTTTAAAATTTTGTATCGGAATATTTTGTTACGGTTCTGTGGATCGGAAGTACGCGTAGCGACATATATAGATTGTCTGTAAACGATGTAGAGTAAAGCGCCTGTAATTTTTGCAATTCAATGCGCAAACGTACTGTAATCCGTTTTCACTTGAATGGGATTTGTTTGAAAACAAATTATGTCGAACAATGAGCATCCTCAGGTTTTATTGGCAGATAACGTTTGAGCGCTAATTAACTCCGGTTGGATTTTACTACAGCACCTAATTACCTGAACGTTTTGAAGGAATAGATTGTAAAAGCAAGGTAAAGTATGGGTGAGATGCATCTGCGTTTTAGTAACAGTTGCATCATCGTATTTCACTGTTATATTATATTTAAAATTATGTGAAAGAGCACGTATGCAACTTCTAGATGTATTACACAATGTGAATAAATTGGAGTATGGAATTTGTTAGTGAACGAACTTGAGTCGAAAGTTCATAGCGTCGTTAATGTCACTTCACGAAAACTTCAGAAACCCGAAGGTTTAATGAATTCCGACAGGAAAATTTGGAGCTAACACTCTAGAGAAATTCGTTGTAGACAAAAGTGTAGGCGATATTGAGAAAGATGTACGTATACGCGGCAGATGTTATAACTCTCGAGACGCTAAGTACGTTATATGGCGAATCACAAAACATCCATCATATTTTTTGGGTTTGTTCCAATAAGTGTTCCCCAAGAGGCGCGAAATCGTCACTCGATTCAAAATGTCCGTATGGCTGCAGACACTCTGTATCTACTCGTGCATAGAATTTATATCCAACAGTTGTCGCCCAGCGTGGCAGTTCAGCCGACTAGTGAGACACGCATTTACCACTAGAATCCTGGGCCAATAGAGCGCCAAGAATTCAACGCCAAGTCTCAAATATTTCGTTCGGTTAGAAAAGTCAAATTTTAAATGGGTCGTCATCGTGCATCCACAAAAGGCATGTGACGACGGGCTAAAAAACTGTGCGTATTCAAAGTCGCAGCTAGCGACTCGCAATACAATTCTCGTGCCATACAAGGACTGAATGTAGAGCAGGATTTTGCAGGTGGGAAAACTCATGAGGTCACGACATCTTAGGATAGACGATAATGGGATTGGTTGGAATAGAAAGAAACAAAGGGTGAGAGGTCAAGTAAGAGAATTAGAACTGTATACCATGACAATAGAAAGTTCGTTACAAGACTAGATAAGGAAAGGGGACAAGAATTCGACCGGAAGGGACGGAGAGACCATCAAAAGAAAAATAAGAGGCTGAAGTAGGCCAAAAGGAAATAAGTCTAGAATTTCAGGTAAGAATAATAAAAATGAGAAGAGCATTGATAAAGAACTCACGAGGATACGTCCAGTGGTGGTCTGCCCGGATATGAGCTCGCCGGCCCAGTCCTTGGCCTCGGTCATGAAGGTCCCCTCGAACTCTTTGCCCTGGCGGGCCGCCTTCTGCTCCTTCTGTTTGGGGTCATTGGGAGCGAATTCGGGTTCCTTCCGACAACAGAGGAAGGCGAACGCCCGCCAAAGGAGGACGATCAGCAACCCGGCGAGGAACGTGAAGATGCTCGAGAGGACGAAACACCACCATTTCCGAACCTTGAGGCAGTCGTCTACCGGAGGCTCGGTGATCTCGTCGCACGTCATTCCGGCAGATCTCTGCCTCCAGGTCACACATTCACCGGCACTGACCAGCCAGTAGTCTACATTTGATACGCTTCATAATTTGTTTGGGGTTTTAACGCGGACTTATCTCCCTGCCTCGCAATCTATCGTTAATCCCCCACTAGCACACTACGAAGGGAAACACGAAGATGCGCTCCGCGCTTAACCTATCGCCTCACCACCACCGCGCCGATCACCGACGACCAAGTGTCTCGACGACCATACCACACCGCAGCAATCAATACGCAACAATGGACCGGGACCAATAAGCTCGGAGCTTTTCCTGACGTAGACGCTACCCCCAAAGTACCGAAGTTCGGCGTCGTGGCGCTAGTTCGCGACTCTCCGTGGCCCGATAAAGCTCGACGTGACGGCGCCGGCGTCCCTGCTTTCTACATCCTGCGCCTGTACGTTTCTCCTACTTCTCTCACTATTTCTCCTACCTATTGCTTTATGCTTCTCCGACTTAGATACTACCGCCACCTCCTTTTCCTATTCTCATTACACCGCAAGTTCTCTTCGACATATTACTATTGCTTCATTGACTCGTCTTAATAAACATGCATTGGAATCAATTTCATGGGACGAGCTTACGAATTAGTAAGGCTTTTGGATATAGTTAAATGAATATCAGGGATGTTAGATGCTTGATATCTAAGTCTATGGCTATCGAATTGTTATAAATAGTTCGGGTCTGATGTATCCACTAGTTTTGACCGGCTTGAACTGGTCCACACCGCTAGACACAATTCCCAAGAGTGTTCTTGTTATTATAAATCAAGTTTCCAAGCGATTTTGTATTTATATTAATTCGACGAATTGATTTGTTATTGGTCGCAGTATTCAAATGTATCGATGTATGATAGGGTGAAAAAAAATATATATACACACAATATAATATTTATTTGAAACGGTTGGAAAAGTATGACAATTCAAAATAACACTTACAGCATATAGTGTATAGTAATCGCCAATTCGTTAAAGAATTGATTGATAATCGTATTATAGCGATCAATAATTCTCATGAGCATATAAATACCCGTAAAATCAGGGCATCCAATACTGAATTATCACTTCAATTTGTGAAGCCATCATCTGCATGATTGCTCTAATTACCGAAATTTTTGTTCATGGACTGCCTCGTAAATTGATAAGCAAGTATTAGCAAACAAGCGCGATTGGTTAAATCGCGTGGAATGTTCCCAGTAGACGAGAAGTTAAGCTGACGCCCAAGGGGTGGTGATGCTGAGTACAATAGTCGGGGGTGGTCAAGTACAGCCGATAGTGGACGAGGATACTTGAATGAAGACTACTTCATAGGGCAAACGAGTAAGAAGCTCTGGGCCCATAAATATGTCAACGACATTTCAATTTTAATTCAGTCTAAACCTTTGCAGTTTAATTGCGTGATTGGATTCGTATCCAGGTGGTTTTTTACCTGGAATCAGGCATAATTGTCTAGTACAGTGGGACTTCCTTTTTTAATATTTCACCTTAAAACAAATGTGTATGTCTGAGGGCCTGCACTGTAGGCAAGAGCCGTAGGTCTTGTAGAGGTAAATAGATGTTATTGAAAGAGATGGGAACATTTTCTTTCAGTTAGACATGTTGTTTATTTAAAAAAATTCTATCAATACAGGGTTTCAGCATCTTTCAAAAACTTTGTACAAATCAGGTAAACTTGCTATCTGCAATATGGTGGAATCATGAGCAAAATGTTTTGGTGGCAATAAGCTTTCCTTTATGGCAGGATATAAAATATGTTCAGTCACATGTTTCCAGTCATGATTTTCATCATTTGGACTGACACAACTAAAAAATTTTGCAGTCTCTCTACAAATTCCTTGAAAACATGGCTGTTCAGTTGTCCAATCCACTTCAGTTGCTAAGCGTAATATGTACAGTGGGAGTCCAGCTTCGTATGGAAAATATTTCTCTGAAAGTGAATCTCATTATTAATTAAAATATGGGAAATTTTAAGTGACCATAATTACAATGATATACGAACCTAGTAATATCGGTAAAGATTTCAAATATCCCTTTCTGTCAATTACAATAGAAAAGTATTCCTTCATCATATCCGCCTTTTCTAACAATAATTCCTTTGCACTAGTTGCCAAATCCTCCTTTTTACCATCTTCTTCGGTCCAGCCAGCTTCTTCTGTTTGCAAACCAAGCATTGCCAGATCGTACAGTGATAATGGATCCTCAAGTACAAAAAGTTAAACCTCATTATCAATTCTTACAGTATAATATGAACCACGCGTGACATTTTTTAATCCTTTCGCTGTTCTAGGCCACTATAGTAGTCGTCGCATGTTCGCAATATTTAGCAATTGGCAAGTCTGCTGAATGAAAGTACTCTGCAGCGAAAAGATTAATGATTAGGAGACGTGCAATATTATTTACCGTAAATCTTATAACTCCATAATTTGCAAAGTCATAGAGCATGATCTCGTAAAAAAGCTCTTCGCTAAATAAACAAAGATGCCGTTATTGGAAAATGTTCGATACAACATCATGATCCGCAAAAAAGCAATACCTACGCCAGTTTTCGAGTATCGCAAATATAAAGATTAACTCCACTTTGGACAAGAGCAGATGTTTCATTGACACATCCGACAAATATCAAATTTGATAAAATCTCTCTGAGTCCTTCGTGATAATTATCTTCCACTTCCTTTCTCAATGTTAATACACTCATCAATTTTACTTCCCTCATGAAATTATTCACTGAATAGGATTTGAATTCTGGTGAAGGTTTAGTTTCCTTTATTTTCGATGGTGAAGATTTTTCCTGAACGTTACACGATGCATCTTTTTCCTGCTCTTTTTCTATATCTCCTTCCGCACTTGACTTTTGTGATGTACTGCTCTGTGTACTTGGATTTCCCAAATACTGATAAACCCTTTCAAGGGCTTTCTTCGCTACAGGATCGCAACAATCATCCATTGTTGTGTCTTGATTATCAGAATCGTCGTCTTTTGTCAACTCAAAATAACTACAATTTGTCTTTTCAGTTTCTTTAGAATTGTCTTTCTCTTGATCCACCAGAGTGGGTGCAACTGTGGGATCTTGACCATTACCTAATTGTGATGTAGATGTTGGAGTACTTGTATCATCTAAAATTGTACTCCAGTGTCCTTGAGACTGTTCAATCGGATTTTGAGTAACTTCTGTCAAACCATCATCAATTGGATCCATACGCGTAGAACTTTCATTTAAATTGGTGGGTTCGACGTTATCTTTATTATTTATGGGATCTGAAATATCACCGACATTTGATGCTATAAGTTCATTTTCAGTGATTTTAGTTTCCACGCATTGCGATACATTTATATCCACGTTTCCAGAATTCTTCGCAGTATCGCTATTAGTATGCTTCATTCCCGCATGAATCGTGAAATTAAATTTATCCAACTTTTGATCAGATGAATCGGTTCTGACCATTTCTCGCGCGTGTATCTTTTTCGTTTTATCTGAGCGTTCCTTATCGTATTCAGGTAAGACTTCTTTAAGAGTCTCTTTGCTAATGTCTACTTTTGGAAGCCGAGCTTGCAAATAAAAAGTTCTCGCGGCGTTGTTGCTGGCTAATTTCTCATCGAGTGCAATTTTTATCTTCTCCAGTACGGAATCTTCGTGAAGAAATCGAACTTCGTGTTTAGTGGGATGAACATTGACGTCGATGTTGGCTGGATTTATTTCAAGAGACACGTAACACCAAGGATGTGTCTTCTTTGGAAGATATATTGAGTACAGATCTTCCAGCATCTTTTTAATAGCTGAAATATACATATTGATAAGTGGAAATAATTAACGATTGATATTAATTATTCTTATTCGTAAAGTACTAACGAGTTGAGTCGACAAGTCGGTGATTAATGAAGAGTAGCAATGTCATCCTTTTAGCCGAATAATTTGGATTCGTCACAAGAGCGTGCATTTTGAATTTGTATGTTATATCTTCTAGATCTATTTCAAGTAATTCTCGTGCAACCGGATTACCAAAGAGAGCTCGAATATTGTTTAGATGCGTCGAATTATATTGGGTTCGAACCTATTCAAACTAATACATCAGTATAAAGAATATAAAATGAAAGAGAGAATAATTTTATTTCATTTTACCTGTGGACCGACTTCACCATGTTTCTTTAGTGTGAAACTTATTTTTGGATTGTGAATTGCATATCTTGTAACGACTTCGCTAATTTTAGCAAATTCTTCAGCTGGACTTGATAATGCTTTTCGTCGAGTAGCAATATTGTAGAATAAATTTTCTATTGTTATTGTTGTTCCTTGATTCCCAGCACAGGGCTTCAGTGGTGCTTTTAACTTGCTATCTATGTAAGAACCCCTAACGATAACAATTATCTATTTATAACAAGTTATTCGTATTGGGACAATTTTAATATTTCTCATATTCTTTTTCCACATTTTAAAACATAATTAACAACAGAAAGAAGTATTCATGCAATTATATAATATTAAGTTATTGAATTTTGTTTAGTACAAAATATCATTCTATATTCTCTTAAGTAAGGTCAACGAAACGACTTTCTTGAAAGATTTTATACTTTGCTAAAATATTAGAATAAGATGTTACTTACTTATAAGCACATTTTTCATCAACTGTTTTTGTAGTAATAGTAAGGAGAGCTACGTGACTTATACTTGCTAAAGCTTCTCCGCGAAATCCAAATGTAGATATTGATTTAAGGTCTTCGAATGTTTGCAGTTTGCTCGTTGTAAATCTTTCACAAACAATTTCCATATCTTCTTTTCGAATACCTGTACCATTGTCCTGAATCTATGAAGAACATCAGTTAGATCATAATGAAAAAATGTTGAATGTTCTTAATTCTTACCTGCAATAATTTTAAACCACCTTCCTTAACAGTAATTTGAATATTAGTAGATTTAGCATCAAGGCTGCAAAGTTTCATTGTATATTGTTAAATATGAAATTAGAAAAGAGACATTATATTTATAACATATAACCTAAACTAACCTGTTCTCAATTAATTCTTTTAAAGCATTAGCTGGTCTTTGTATCACTTCACCAGCAGCAATTCTATTGACAACTACTTCATCGAGCTTTTTAATTTTTGCTGGAATATTCATTTTTCTTTATTCTTATCAAAATATCGTTTATGTCTACAACCTGTGAGATTTGCCAGCTCTGAGGTTAAAATCAATTCTTTTCGCGCGCAATGTTCTCAATCCAACTGTTCATTAGAGAAGAGATGAAAGTTCAAATGTTGGAAATGGACCGATACTTGGATCATATTAGTAGTGTCAGTTGCCGCCACTCGTAGCGCAAGTATTCCAATCCTTGCGTTTATACAATTTTTTTATTAACATAAATGTTGCTATTTTAGTCTTATTGTCATAGCAATACGATAAGTGGAGAAGACCATGTTTAAGTTATAAAACATCAAGAAATATATTCAAAACGCTTGTTGAGAAAACTATTGATTAATTAAATTCAAAGTTTGTAAAATTTCGAAAATGGATCAAGCTGAAATTGAAATATTAAAAAATTCACATATTGAGATATTAAAATAATTAACACTTAGTTACACTAGAACACTTAGAACAACTGGAAATTTCAAAATCTGTTCGAGAGCAGATTTGTCGCGCAGTTTCCGAGGAGTGGGGGGGACCACTTACGGGAGTGACCAGTCGCGGAGGGCTGATTCTTCCACGAGCGGATCTCCTATATTACTGCTTGGACGCTCCCGTCCTATCTATTTCCATCCTTCTTTTTTTCTATATTTTTTTCTTCTTTACTTCTATACTCTTAAGGTGCCAATTCATGCATCGCTCATCGCTAGCGATGTCCATATGAAGCTGGATATTTTCAACTTCGAGCGATTAGGGAATATCTAGGGAAAATATCGCTCGAATGCTTGAAAGACATTAGCTCTTATGGGATTCTGAGGTCACGTGCCCTCTCATCGCTGCGATTTTATCGCTCCATGAAAAGGCACCTTTGTTCCTTACGTTCCCATTTCCTTATTTTTGTACTTTCTTATTTCTTTTTCTCCTTCTTTAATTCTTAATTTATTCTTTACTTCTTTCCTTTTCTCTTTTTTTGCTTTCTTCTTTCGCTCTGTTCCCCCTCACATTCCATTGTGCTTATCTTACTTCTCCTATTTTTTTGGTCGTGCTGAGCATATTTAATCGAGTAGTCATACAAGGGTATTCGCCCTGTTGGAGTAGCTATACGTAGACTATGGTGTCGGGGGTTGCCCTTCCGTCTCATCCACTGAGCTTGATCAGTTGGGTTGGGCCCAAGTTGTGGCCGCAACATGGTCTCTCTGGACCTCCCGACGGGGGCCTTGAGCCCCCTTAGGGTACACTACGGTCATAGTCTTTCGTGTGGTGAATCTAACCAGGGCGTCTACCTTCCGCGTCTCTAGTATAATTTGTTCGCTTTGCTGGAAACGCTCCAAGACGTCGTTGATCCTTGAGCACTCGTGTGGATGGAGACGATCCTATGTGCCGGTGGGGAGGTCATGCAGGGTAGTCCGTTGGCTCTGGGCAAAGTCCTGCCTGTGCTTGGGTTCTTGGGTTAGCTTCACTTGAGGTAGTATGGGTGCTTTTAAGCACCTTTTAGATTAAAGTCACTCTTTATCGGAGACAAGGGCCGATCTTGCGCGTTTAACTTACCTTTTGCGTCTTTCTTGTCGCTCGGTCTGACTTGCTTTCGTTCTTGAGGTTTTTCCCCCGAGTCTTTTGCGCCTACTGCAAATCCAAGTGTGTAGCTTGGACTTGCAGTGCGGTAGTCTTGGGTTTTTTTTTCCTCAATTCCTAAAACACGGTCCTCTATTGGGCCTCGGAGGGGTCGTAGCTCCCTTGTTGAGAGGCAGGACCCTACGGAAATGGGTGGGGTGCGGCCCATTTCACAATATCTTTTTCTACCATCTTCACTCCCTTTCCAACTTTGAAACACCTTTCCTGTATCATCTTTTCATTTCCTCGTTCTTTTTCGTCGTGCTTTCCGACATCTTCCTTCTACTTGTCCTCTACTAAGAGAACTAATGAATGTATTTCTTCTACTGCCGCTATTTATCCAGTCAATTATCAATCGTGAAAGTTGGAACACTTGCGCTCCAAGTGGCGGCAACGGCACTACTAAATGTGGATACACACTGTCTGAGGCTCGGCAGGCAAGAGATTCGTCTCGTGCCTAATATTACTTCATGGCTGGTATGTCAGAGTCACGTGGCATGGAACACGCAGAAATATCTGGCCTATTTGTCTTCAATCAACGGTGATACATTGACCGTCGGGAAGTTAGCGCTGGAAAATTAAAATTTATATGTTTATAATGCCTAAAAAATTGCTCCTTAAATGCTC
>JARQST010000240.1:446468-458115 GCA_030142225.1 Pachycephus smyrnensis | reverse complement strand
GCATTTAAGGAGCAATTTTTTAGGCATTATAAACATATAAATTTTAATTTTCCAGCGCTAACTTCCCGACGGTGATACATTGGATCTGCTCCTGTACCAACTGCAGGTAATATATTTTATTCTCTTGATAAAGTAAATTTTTGTTAGTAACATAACAACGGAGCACTAATCAACTTTGATGTTCACTAAACGGATTCGAGAGAACACTACAACCTTTTTCCTAGCTATATTTGAATTTTAGTGTACAGTAGGCGGTTGCTAAGTGAAAGCATTTATTTCATTCAGCTTGAAGAACGTCCTTCATTAACAGAATAAAAAATTTAAACGATTAATTTCCTCAGCCTTGAAATTTCTTTTCCCTAAGAAAGTATTCTTGAAGAAATGTAAATTGATATATCGGGGAATATACATATAGGAATACTTAAACAAGAGCAATTAGTCATTTTTCCTGCAATTAACTTTTATTATCACAAGTACTAGACAATTCGTTCAGAGTTCTCAAATCATATTGCAATAATAAAAATAAACAATTACACTAGCGCTTTATATTTATAGTTTACCATGAAAAAGCAAATACTACGTAAAATTAAATTAATTGATAACGTTTTAATTACCTTGTTATATGTATTACATAATGTTGCGTCAAGTAATAAAATCGAAGAACGATAATTTCAATGAGAAAAATACAAATATCGAGAATCAATTGAATTTAGCTCAGGAGACGACTGTGATAGGATATTAATGTTTATATTCATTTTCGTCATCGTGCAACCCGAGTTTGCGCGATCAACGCCGTCGCGACGCCGTCGACGCCGACGACCATCGTCACCATGAAGAACGCGCCAGTACTAGCCGCGGCTTCCGCGACGCAAGCAGAGTCTTCGTCTTCTTTCTGCTCCCTTCTCTTTACTCTATTCAGTTTGTTTTCTCGAAGGAGTGGCGCGTGGATTTATTACAATCTGCAACGGACCCCAAATAAATAATCGAAAAAAATACATCCAAGATTACATTCTAGTCACATGCAAAACGCGAATTTTCAACATATCCAAGAGCTTTCGTGTAATTCTTATTTGTAAGAAATATTTTATGTGCCTTGACACAAGTCAAATTTACAGAATGATATTCACTATTTTTCCAATTTTATTTTTATATGAATTTTGAAAGGAATTTAGAATACCTATTGAAACTATGATAGGCTTTACATGAAAACAAATGTTTACCTGTCATGTATTTATGGTAGTACCTATAATCGCGATACACATTTCTAACTGTAATAATTGCATAATAATGGGTACCATCGTGCTACATGCGGTAGGCTGTAATTAGGCATGTTACAATTGATACAAATTTTTTGTACACGTATTAGTATCGACTGATTAAATTACACGATCCAGTTATAATCCGCTTCTACAAATTGCCTATCGATCACGTGCAGCGTTCAAACGTCAGTTTCAATATATTGTAATCGTATTATTATATATCCGCAATTTAAAGATGCATTTATTCATAGCTTCATAAATTTTACTTGATTATGTTTACACTTACTCTCCGCGACAGTAATGGATCTTTTTAATATTTTTGACAGACCGATAGCATGCCACGAAAAATACTTATCGTTAGTAAAACCGTAAACAAGAAATAAGTAGCGCTTTTCATCAGTTACATTTTGACCTTGAAAAAAGTGAATTATTTGAAGGAATTCATATTTGCAATATTCTCAATTCTTCTTCCAACAAAATGAATTTTGTACAAATATTTTGCAGTGCTAATATAATATTATTGATTGTCTGCTACTTTAATATAGTATTTAATCGCTATCCAATGTAACAACGAAATTTACTATAATCCAAAAAGACACGAATAGTTTAATATAATTTCACGTATAATCTTGAAAGGAAAAAAAAACAGTGAAATATGTACTGCTTAGAAAATGAAGTGAAGTTTTTGTGAAATCGAAAAATAATACAAAAAATGAGGATGCGTCTGACACGCGAAGACATTGATGGCATCCCTAATCAGTGGCTGCAGACTGTTGCAAATTATCTTATGGGATTTCGCAATGATACGGTGGTGGATTTTTCTCAGCCTCATTTACGACCATCAGTACTTGGCATATATCCACTTTTCATTCTCATGTATGCTGCACTAATTCTGGCAGGAACTCTCATGAACTTTGCCATGGTTTATCATATTGTGAAATATCGACTCTACAGAGATCCAACTTACGCGTTTCTGATCAACCTAGCCATTTCCGATGTTGTTAAGTGCGTCTTCGTTCTACCTATGACACTGGCTGTTCTTCTTCTGCAGAATTGGGTATTCGGCAAATTTCTGTGCTTCTTTCTGCCAATGCTACAGGCGAGTATTTTTTTCACTTATAAATTTACCAAAAATTTAAACGAATAATGATTAGAGTTATCGATCGTAAAATTATTTATTAAAAAAAAAAGTCAATGCATTTACATGTATGTATATCAGTATCAAACTGTACATCATTTGGTTACACACTATGCCATTGTGGATGCTATTATATATACGAATGTTTATGCAACTCTTTTAACAATGATCTGATCTTATTGTATAAATAAAAAAAAGAAATTTTAAGAATATTTTTTACATAATATTCGTACACTGAACGAATAGCAGTTATTTTGATTTTATGGGGGGTGGGGGGCATATTTTATACACAGTGAATACGATTTCCATTGTATAAATCAAATTTATTCCTTCCACTTGAAACCCCATGAATATTATTGTAGTTCACTGATCAGTTTTTACCTGCTACCTGATACCGTAGATCAAGTGGGAAGCCATTTTTGCAGGACAAATCTACTTTTCATAGGTAAGCCCATTTCGAGTTTGAAAATCGAATAAATTCAGATACGTTTCCCGCCCCCTCGTGATAATTCTACCCTATATATATATATTTGTCTCGCCTGAAATATCCGGACGATATTCCAAAAAGCAATTCTCTTGAAACTGCTTGGAAAGCTTACTATCTCGTGTAAAATGATAGCACCGATTTATTTCGAAACTACGGTCGTACAACGAAAAAAATTTGTGAGAATAATCGCCAGAAACTTGACACGAGTAATATTTCCAAAAAATATATTTATATATCAAAGTAACCTGCCTGTAAGTGTTGTACGTCAGAATTTAGTAGAAACTTCAAAATCTACAATTTATTATTAATATAGCTTATCAAAGACTCGTGAAAGTATAATCCTTATTACAAGAAACATTCAACGTTTAATCCTATTTCAAGAATTTCAACAAGCATTCTTATTACCCCAGTTTGTCACCGTCAAGTATGGGGTAGTTATGAAAACAGCCAAGGGATTCGTGAAAATTCCCGAAGTTTAACAACGTCAAGTGACACAACTAATCCACTACAATCATCCCAAATGATGTTTCATTCAAAGTAATTTTCTCTTCGTGATAAAGCAGTGCTCATATCGCACGCGCTCGCGTAACAAATACATATGTATAGTCACATGCATACAGGATGATAACTACGATGATAAATCTCTCTAACGCACGTTAGGTCACGTATCCATTTTCCTCTCATATACCTTTCCTGCCAAACCCATCTTCAACGTAACTCATAAGCAATGTAAAAGTTAGTTTATTACTGTATCTCATAAAAGATAAAACGTTCGTGCAACCGCATGTACAGCAAGGGATAATTCGAATCAAGAATTTACATAGAAGTAGAATCGGGTGAATGACAAAGTTTGTAAACAACACTTAGTCCCATAAAGTTTAATTACTTCTCAAACAAAGTTTCCCGTCACTTCTGGTTAATCCACAATTCGGACCGGTACCCACAATTTCTAATCCGAAAATAACAGGAAATGTGACTTTTTCAAATTCCTGTTAATCCTTGTCCAGACACAGTGCAGTCGAAAGATTAAACGCAGTACGCGTCGCCCACGGCATTTTCGGTCAGACGGAATAACTCCGTCACTCCGACAACAACAACAAAATTCTGGAACATCGTTTTCAGAAAGAGAAACGACGTGTCCTTTGTGGTTAACATTCTTGGGAGATACGACAATCCCTTCCGCTACGAATATAAAGCCTATAGTCAAGGACGAAATTGTATGTATAAGAAATTCTGTGGATGACAGTTCCCTTTTCAATTTGTTGCCCTTGCCACTCAGAACGACCCTTTTCAGTATTATCACTCGAAGAATAATTGTCAAGGATGCTGTATCAGGAATGACGTTCCATTTCAAATTTTAGTCGAGCAACACCTTCCGACGTCTAAGCGACGTAATTATTCGAGCTGTTACATCAACTTCGGGCGCCTTACGAAAAGTCCGTTTTCCTTTCGAAACTTTTGTATTATTGGATTTCACACAGTTATTTATCTGCGACGTAGATGTTTACTATTGGAAAGATGAAGGATTATCGGGTAAAAAGTTCATCCAGTTTAATCGTGCCTGAGACTGTTTATCGCAAGATGAGAAAAGAAATTGGCAAGTATTCCTAACCTAACCTAACCTCTATCAGACACTTCTTTTTCATTCTTAAATTGTGTCATCATTAACCCTTAATTAAAGGCGCGGTCTACAATCGTTGACCATTTCTTTTTTATGCAGTAGAATTTGTGTCATAACCCTATGCCCCTGTATCTTATTCGAATTTACCCATCAAGCAAACATCAAATACTCGAAGCAAATAATTTTTATACGAGTAAATACAGTCTAATAAACGTATTAGTTACCTAGTTAGAAAAAATCAAAATCAGCTTTTTTACTTGATAATTAAAATGGTCTCCAAGCGTAAATAACACGTCTAAACTCGTTGGTAAAATCTATGCGCTTAATGGAGTGTTAACGAGGACAAATACAATTAGCGACCTAATAAGCTCACAGTCCTATATATATCGTGGTTCAGAGTGAAGTTGGCAGACGAAACTTAGTAGTTGGATATCCATTCAACAGTTACATAATTCGAAGTAAGTAGACTTAGCACGAGGATTTCATTCTGTATGTATTTGTCAGTGCTTCGTGAAACTGTATCAATGGAATCCTCAGCTAATTGAAATCAAATGATAACATTCCTCGATAGGAGCTCGAATAATGAGGAAGAAAAAGACATAACCTAATTATGAAGTTTTCTTCGCGTGGCGCCCTCTTCTTTTTTCATTAAACGGGCATTTCTAGAGTGCTTTTCCTAGTAGCTCTCACGACCTTTGAATAACGACTTCTCATAACTATGTAAATATGTCAACGTACTCACGCAAAACCAAAGAAACTCGAACGAAGTTTAACGTCTGTAAAAACAAGAAAAATACATATATATGCACTTAATACGTATAATACCTGCATTCGTTATAGCTATATGTAATTTGACTTTGTTTTAAAGATATTTTCTGAACAGTTAATTTAATTGAGCTTATATGTTTTGGTTTCTGTATTTTTCAATTTTTCAAGCAATTCCTACGTTCTGATACAGCGATTGTATTTCATGTGTAAATAATAGTAATTACAATTCCAGTTGTAGGCATATATATTCGATATATGCATACTGATTGTCAAGTTTCCGACCTAATTGGTATCATCGTCCATTGTTTATGTGCTGAGGAATAATAGGTATGACGACCTGAATCCTTATCTATCGTTTGAGTTGCTATAATTTGTACCATATGAAATGACATTACATAATACCTTTATTACGGCTGTTACTGTATTATTTTCGTTGTAGTGAGATTCCTTGAAATACTGTGGCTTAAGTATCTACATTTATCATTTGGGTCTTTATCATTACAACCATTGATTATTGAGTATATGCAGAATAGTGGCCTGGAATGATATGCCAACAGATTCAAAATTATGATGACCTTTGATAACGTCGATAATGCTGTTTAGATTCTATAAAAAAATTGCAGTCAACAACAGTGCTTATTTCACTTTACTAGAATAACACGCGCGTTTCGCAAAGAGTGATGCTTTGTCAACAAAGAGTAACAGCGTTGCACTGCTCTTACCTAAATACATACTTAAAGTTATTGTACTAAACCTTTTCATAAATTAATCAGCTCTTTTCTCAGTAGAAGAGACGCAGAAGAACAGTGTGAAATCAAAAAACGAGATGGAAGAAGAAGGAACCAGTAAAAAGATAAAAGATAGGCGTGAAGGAAGGAGATTTAAAGGAGGGGAAGGGGATGAAAAAGAAATGAGAAATGCGTTGAAGTTAGAAAGGAAACAGAAAAAAATAGAGAAGACAACAGAAGGGGAGAGGAGAATGAAGAGATTGCTGGGAAAAGACCTAAAAGAGGGAAAAAATAGAAAAAATAGAAAAAAGAAATATGGGAAGAAAGGGTTGAACAAAGTAGAAAAAGATGGCATCAAATGGGCCCCTGCCCGGCTCATTTCCATGAGTTGCTGCCTCTTCGTAAAGGAACTATGATCCTTTCGTGGTCCATCTTGAGACCAATTTTGGGGATGTAAAGAAACAAATTTCGGAGTAGCGAGACCCAGGGGAAAACCTCAGGCAAGGGATAAGGATAATATGATAAGGATAATATGATAAGTATACAGGTAGAGAATCATTGTTACAAAGTACAAAAAACTTGTGCAAAGCGTCAAGACTGAACCGTCTGCCCTTCGAAAGATACGCAATCCAGGCCCTGTCTCTATGGACAACGTGGGTCCGTCTTACAGAAACAGCGGATTGCCGTGAACGCGGAGACAAGTGAGCTTTCAGAGGTATTTCATTCTGTCATCTGTTTCAATCGCAAATACAAAACATATGATCACAATGAGAGAGAAGCAGCCCGATCAAAAAACATAAAAAAGACGCGACAGAGCCTTACTTAGATTCACCGCAATGAAAGAATACGTGCGCAGACACCCAACGGTGCCCTTGTGGTCGTTGCTGGGAAATCCCGAAGGATCCTATTTACTGGTACAACCTTCGTCACTTCCTACGAAGTAAACTCAAAGTGGGTTCAGTTTAAGGGACCACGTCCGCTGGCCTCCGGTGTACCCTGTCAGGCATTGTCCCCGCACAAAATGTCCCTAACAGAGGATGACCACGTATCTTAAAATGCAACTATACTCTAAGTGAACTTAACCGAAGAAGACTCAAGGAGATGGGACTTTCCCCGGAATTAACGGACTATCCCTCAAGCCCTCCGGATGAGCAAACAGGATCCTCACTGCCTACGCCAAGAACGAAATGGTTACTCCGTCTTCAAGTATCTACAAACAAATTGATAAATTTCACATAGATTGTGCGTACCAAGTTTCAGCCTGGCGAAAAAATTGGGAAAAAGCATGAGTTGGAGGGAGTGAAAAAAAGAAGGGGATTATCCACCCTTATAGTTCAACCAGCAAAAGAGTATTCTCCGATCATTAGTGGGGATGCCAAACCGTGGATAACTGAAAGGCACTTTTTCGCTAGTTTTAGTACAGTCAGATTCACTACGCGAAAGACCACGGTCATAGCGATCACCAAGGGGATTCAAGGCCCACCTCGTCTGGAGAGATCATATTGCGGCCACAACTTGGACCTGACTCGCTGAGTAAGTTCAGTAGATGAGGCGGAAGAGAAATACAGGTCCATGATGATACATGTGCTCTTTACTCTAACAAGGTGATTATCCTCTTATGACTACGAAAATGACGCAATAATAATTTACAACCTGGCGGAAAAAATAACTCTTAATAGAGTTCCTATCTGGAGTATAACCTTACGTATCATGCAGTACCACCCTCATTGTTCGGCTATTGCCCGGCCAGTGCTAACCCCTTGCGAATAATTTTTTAATTATATATTCTAATACTTGTACGTTTTTTCCCCCATAGTTTTAGTGTCTTCCGTGTTCGTTTTTTGTCCGACAATACTGGGGGACGTATCCTAGGATACGTGTACAAATGACAGCTGTCATTTGTATATATGGTGACATGCGAATTTGAAATCAAAGAACCCAGTGATTTTCCTGGTACGTATCCGCTGGCAGTTGCATTCTCTGCCATTTGCGCGCATTTCCATCCTTCATTTTCACAACTTCCTGTCGCGCTGCACTTTACCAAAACTGTAAAATCGAAGTATGACACGTAGGTATTCAAAGGTCTATCCAATTGCGTTTAGAATTCACATCCATCAACTTCCATTACTGAAAATCTATCACTGATCGAATGGCGCGCGAAGCCGCATATTCATAAGTATGGACTAACGACACTAATGACCCAATTGGTATCGCGGAAAAGCGACAATGGTACATTAATCGAACTATGAGACTTTCTGAAATGACTATTTTCTACCGAACGGATCATTAATCTCAATTATCATCGTTAATACCTTCACGCGTGCGAGTATATTATTTTATTGAATTTTTCATAAATTTCATTAATCAATTAAGCTTCGTTAGACATCACTTCTAAAGCTGTATAGACGCCATGTTAAAATGAACTATATTATACAAACAGAGTCATCTTGATAAATATTATATGTAAAATTTAACTGTTCCGTACATATATATACACAATGCTTACAACAGAGTAATACTATTTGATTGAGTTATACCTATATTGATTCGTAATTAAAACTGCAACAAACGTACCGATGGTTATCGTGTTTCCATGATTAGTGTAATTAATACTTTTTACTCGAAGTAGGCACACTTGATTAACTGTGTAATTATCCGATTGCTTTTACATTCTCTTCTCTCTTATCCCAGACAGCACGTATTTCTTTGTCACACAATTATATCGGCTCTTGTTTTTCTACAACGTCTCCGAGAAATCGTAATGTGAGAAAGAGGAAACATTGTTTATTTTGGAAATTATTTTACTTAGCGTTCAGAATACCTCTCCGTATACTATTACATTCAAATTGGCCGAGGAACCAGTCTGGTATGAACTTATTGATCTCGTACGTATTTTATAAAAGGACCTAGACAGGAAATTGAATTTTGCTTGAGATTCTCTAGTGTGTCCTGTTATCCCGTTGGCGCCGTAGATAGGACATCTGATATATATTCCAGAAAATTATATCGTATCTGTAATAATTATAACGTATCTGTCCGTTAGGTGTCGTCATAGAATACTGGCTCTTCGTAATTGTATCAATGAACATCAAATTACGTAAGCGTCAAGTACGTTGTAATTCAACGTGTCAATTTTACAGAATTTGCATATGAACCGTAGCATCTGACATTACGCGTTAGGATAACGTTTGTTTGTTCACCGTATCACTACTCTGTTTAATAACAATATTTTAAATATTTCATGTTTTGAGTAACGTACGCAAATAACATGTCAAAAGTGATTTTAACATGAACAAAAACGAATGCAGTATGAATTCTTAAATGTTCCATACAATTCTTTCTTATGATTATACCACAGTAAATGGACTGTATTACTCTATGCCATAATACATTTTTATATCTTTCCAATTGCTCTCTTTTCAATGGTAATATCACGGTAAGCCATGCTTCTACAGTCGGTATTTTATGTTATCGTCGATACGAGTTTCTTTCTTATAGTTACGTAAAGGATCTTGCGTAGCTACTAGGAACGCAGTTTCTGAAAATGAAATAACGTACAAGTATAATTCATACAACCTGTATATTCGTTGTTCCAAACACGCAGTACTCGAATGATGAATTTTTCAATAAACTAGGTACCGGGTGTTCTAGAAATCTAATCAGTTTTGTGCCTCCAAAAAAAGTACATTCTTTCAAGTCACGTAGCGCCATACCTACTACTGTACTAAGTCCTAAGCTTACTATTGTTATAAATAACAGCAATATCATATGCTCAGGAAGACATTAATTCCAAGTAGAATAGAATCATCAATATAACGGGTGGGACGAAGGTGGACTCGTATTGTATTTCATGATCACGCGGCTTAGGGCGACTTTGAAAAACGGCATGAATCTCATGTACGTGAGAGTTTATAGTTAGAGGGAAAATGGTCTAGATTTTTTGAATCGGTCGATATGCTTAATCCAGATGCTTTTTAATTCTACTTTCTGGGTATAGTTGTAAAGTGTATATGCTTTTTGTGAAACAGCATTGGTCAAAAGAAAATATAGAACGAAAAAAAATCGACTTGAAATAGTACAATGACAGATGCATTAATGTCTACTTCAGCATAGAGTTCGGTGATTACAGCTAGCATTAATTTCACTGTTGTGATAATAGACATTACGTAATTAATTGTCTTAAACGGTTGAAGTTTCTCGATTAGTAAGTCGTACCACTGACACGCCATACAAGTTTCAATTGAGCTAAAGCAATTTCGCTTATCCTGACAGCATCGTCGGTATAATATATGTTGATATATGCATACGTATTAGATTATTCATCTGGCATGAGAATTCGAGGTCGTTCACTTAATTACTTCGTTAGCCAAGTTCCCGAATAATTGTGACTTGGAATTTTGTCGTAAGCAAATAAACGATTCAATTCTGCTTCAAGTGGGTACGTAGCACGTCTTTTGCTGTTTGACTACTTGACTACTTTACGACTTTTGAGGACTTTATGATTGAGGCTGAAAGTATATAATGATAATGTACATTTTCTAAAGTCTATACTGTCTCTGGAATGTAACTTAACTTCAATTTCAATTTCAATTTCAATTTCAATTTCAATTTCAATTTCAGTGCGACTCGTCATTTAGTACAATTGTAGAAACTAATTGTCGCTTGATTAATTCGCTACTCAAATAACGAAGTTCTCTGCTACTTATGATATTGATTTAGTACGCTCTTATAGGGGAAAATGGAATAATACTGGCCAGTCTGTTTTACTACATAGTGAAAATAATAAATTCACATTTATTCTAAAGTTTACTTAGGCGCTAAAAACTTAATTTATTTTATGTTAATCGTTGTTTTTTTTTATTTTTATTACATTAAAATTTACACAAAGGCTACGAGGCTGTTAATAATTCAATAAAAAAGTATCCACGCAAGTACTACATTGGCTGTTAATCCAATATGACTTAGTGGATACTTCATCCCTATTCTATGCTGATTCGTAGTCACGAATAATTTAAAAAAAAGTATACAGCTTTTTCCTTAAGTCTTTGCCATTATCTCCTTCTTCATTTAATAAAAGAGCATCGTAGTAGCTATAAAAATTACGCAAACTTTCTCGGATGAAAGACTTTCTGCTCCATCCCACTGCATCTGAAGCTATTTTATCTCTAGTTAATATAACTTTATAGTATATTACATAAAAATAGTCGTGCAAGAAAGTATACCAAAGTAGCTACTTCCAATCACGTTATATCTGTTCTTTGTTCACTAGAAAGTCAATATCTATAGGTATACTACTCCCACTCAATACGAGCATCTTGTTTACAATGAAACTTAATATCAAACTTGCAGTTGAATTACAAAACTTGTAGTCATTAATGCCATTACAATCAATATGGCGTCGTTACCTAGTCGTGCATACAATAAACAAAACAAAAGAAATGCATTGTTCAATAAAATATAAACGTCATAAAAATTCCAATAAAATATACAAATAAAAAATATTAAAAATACATATTTTTTCGATTTTCAGGACATTCCACTTCACGTTTCGATGATGACCTACCTCCTAATTGCCGGTGATAGATTTCGTCTACTCAGCGATCCAGGAAAGCCACGAATTCCAGCATTTGTTTGTGCACTGGGTGC
>JARQST010000240.1:305013-446368 GCA_030142225.1 Pachycephus smyrnensis | reverse complement strand
ATTGCCGGTGATAGATTTCGTCTACTCAGCGATCCAGGAAAGCCACGAATTCCAGCATTTGTTTGTGCACTGGGTGCCTGGTTCTTCGCTGTCTGCATTGTACTTCCATATCCAATCTACACAACATACTTAGACTTGGAGGTAAGTCAATTGACTTCTGTCCTCCATTATAACGTCTCTCAACCTATTTTTCTCTCGAGACAATTTTTTACCTCACTCGTTCCCCATTCCAATCGTTCGCACTACGTGAGTCACGGTCCTCGACAGCTCTACCGAAAAATCCCATTTACCGATGTTCACGATGGAAAAATTTCAATGCATTTTACGCTTGAAAAATATCTTAAAAGTCTCTATACAACCAGGTTATTCCACCTAAGCTATATTATAACTTACTTACGTTATTTACTTACTTGCGACTCCTTGCTATACAGCGTCGTCATTCTCGTAAAAGGGTGGTTTACAAAGTACAGTATCTACATGCGTCCCTTCGATTCAATAGAATTTCAGTTCGGGTCGAGACGACCCCGACCCGATTCTGTTATCATACCTGTTTCATGCTACGAGATTTTTATGCGAACAAGGTTTCCCCGGGTCACCGGGATTGACGAGGGTAGTATATTTGACGGTTGACGGTTTTCGACACGATGCCACTCTTCGCATATACTTAGTAATCTGCTTTCTTTTTCTATTGGGGGAAAAGAAACACACTTTGTACGTACGAGGGACATATATCATATCGTATCTGTGCCCTAAGCCTCTTACTGTAACCTAGTCTAAAGGGGTATTTCGAACGTGGACCCTTTTATTTCGATACGACGTGTGGGAATTTATGCTGGCAAGGTTAGTTGGGTCGATACATCATTTCACCCTTATTATTATTATTAAGGCTATTAATTATCTAGAGATTAACAGACGCCGTTCAGTGAAGCATTTGCTTTAAATCATCCTAAATTTAACTTCTCTTTCTTGAGTTATTTATATACAAGCTATAACGAGAATTTTGCGATCTCGTGAATTCACAGATTCATGGTTATTTTGAGTTGACATATTGTAAGAGCAAGTGATACTAATTAACTCTGATTAGACAAATATTTACTCTAAATAGGTAAATCGTGCACCTACGTTTTCCAGTGACTTTGACTCCCACTCAATTACTTTGCTATTCGTGGAATAACTGAGAAGCAGTAAATGAAACGTTGGTGATTTTTCTTAATTAATTTTTTTTTGTATTTAGTAGAACCATAGTGCTTTTGATGCGAGATGAAAGGAGGAGAATCTATCATGTATATCATGCGTTTATAGTTATGGTTACAAGGGTATCCGGTATAATATCACACAGTTTAATTGCCAAGATCTAAACGTCTTATGGCTTTATAGTTTGGCTCATTAAAGGTAACAGCTAATGAACGTAATGTACAAGATTAACCTTTTTTTCTTTTTTTTTACTCTTTACGCCTCAATTATTTTAGTCTCAACCAACTGGAAGACCGAGCTGACGAGGTTCACGGCATTTCGTCGCCGTCGTTACACGCTGCTTCATGTAAACAAAATTACAACTTTCTACTATACGTAGCTACACGACGTCCAAACACCCTTGTGTTACTGGCAGATTTTCAAAGTTGAGCATACCTCCCTCTCGGTTTACGAGGGAAAACACCCTTTAATTTTCTAAGAATATGTCTACCAATACCTCCTGCCAACATGCGTAGCTTTTGACAAGGGTTAAAAACAGGCAGATAGGTATCTGTAAGGATTCCCGTGTTTTGATAATAAATTTGATCTGTGTCAAAGCGCGACAGTGATAACATGAAATCTCTTATCTCGTATAAAACTTCGATAACGATTAACTTTACACGTCACACGAGATTAATACGTGTTCGTTTTTCAAATTTGAAAACTTATATTTTTCTTATTGTAATAATGCGAATTTACTGATACGTAGTGTCAGTGGTAATTTCTGTATGTTCAAGATATTTTTTCATATCTATATGTTTCAGTGGCAAATTTTGGGTTTGTGGTAATGAAATGATTACGAAAAATTTGTTTCGTAAATCGTCAGTACGTTAATTATCGTTAAAAGCCTTAAAAAGGGTCGCGAGGTCTGTTAATATTTGAGACGTGACTGCGAGCGCCGTATCTTACAAACTTTTGTTTATGAAACTAGGGACGCCTGATAAATATTAGCCACGAGGACGGGGAATAAAGTTTTTAAAAATAAAACTTTTGACTCCCGTAGGAAATGTAGGCGTTGGGTGTATAGGGCTTGCGAAATCTTATATTCGCAAAGTTAACGCACTGAGTGTAGAATTAATGAAGTATGGCGTTGACGTTATCATTTGTCATTCCAAGTACATGGTCCGATATTGCAATCGACTTGGAATATCTAGTATATAAAAGTACGTTGAAACTTAGCCATCTTGTAAGTGCTCCGTCTTGTTTCATATTCATTTATGTGATACCATACAATTTTCCTTTATCGAAATCGTAAAAGTAGAATGACAGTGGAAGTATCTTCGATGGACTTAATTTCGATTTCGAATAGAATTTTCCACGGTTTCACGAAGTTCACGGCAGGGAAAACACGACGGTAATTCCCGTTACGTTTATGCAAATTCGAAAAGAGGTTTCTTTTCTTCTTGAAATTGGATTTTTTTTTCTTTTCAACGAAAATAGATTCTGATTTCTTAAGTCAATTTTGGGTTAAGATGGTGATTCAGGCTTTTTCTCTTTTCCTCTTTCATTCCTACCTCGTGGTAAAGGCAATCTCCACTGAACTCTCTTGGACATTGAACTGCAAGTACTTGAGAGCTGGATGATTGCTCAGGCAAAATAGCGAAACTCCAAGAACTTGGGTCTATGTACTAGGAGCTCAATAAGGCTTGAGCAAGCTTAAAGCCCCGGCGGCAACAGGAGAATTTCCTCAAGTTTCTGTAGATCTTCTTAGTTAGTGATTACGTGATTACACTTGATTTTTCATTGAAGTTCTAAGCAGCAAAATGATGAGAATTAAACTTTTTTTCTTTGTTCCTTAATTCAATACTTTTATTGTGAATATAGATACCACGGAGAAAAGAGTAAAAATCTATATCGATTTTCAAAATATGTGTTTAATGCTCGACCAGCAATTTTCTTCGAATATCTATATAGAATAAGTCATGTAAATAATAAAGCTAACAAAATTTTCTATCATATAGGCCTATATAGCTGTGAATAACATCTACCCTTTCTCTCGTTTCAGAGATTTATGAAGCAGCACTTCGAAGGGATAGGGATTTGCGTGGCGAATCTGGCGGATGACATGCAGGAGTATATGAGGGGTCTTTTTATTGGAACGTGAGTACCAATTCGATTACTATCGATCGTTATTTTCATATATGATAATAATACCTTGATAAGCCAAGGTTACGCAATGTTCGTTAATGGATCAATCGACGATCGATCATTCACGTGTAGATATATGATTCGCGACAGCTTTCTGATATAAAGCCGACACCATATATACATACGTAGGATTATTGACGGCAAATGCACCACCTGAAGGTTGTTCTACCATAGAAATCAAATGGACAGGCTAACTTCAAGTGGGGCGTTTCTCATGAATAACCCTGTATATGTATATAAGAATAATATTCTCGGATTCCAATCGAAGAAAAGAATATAAAAGGACAGTTAAATCATCAAGAAATAAGAATTATTACCTAATATCTATAAGGACACTGATCCCGAAAGAAATGTCAGAATTGCGTGAGTCCATGACAATGGCGTTAACGAGAAAATCCATTGGCGCCAATGCGACGGAGTCATTTTAGTTATTTCTCTTCGCGAAAAGAAGAAGCCACGAATGTTGTTTAACCTGCGTCGACTGCTCTGCCTTTTCGACCCTCTTTTACCATCACGATAATACTAGGGCAGACACGTTGCTTGCCAAGGGATGATTCACCGTCAGCTGAAAATGCCTGACGGAACCACGTTATGGAAGTTTTGCGGGCAATGGGGTTGGTTTCTGAATTAATAAACATGGCTACCAACTCGTGCTGTTCATACTGGGTGCGATTGTACCGCAATCGCCTTGTAAATATTTTCGTATGGTGCAACTCTGCGAATTGGAAAAATTTTATTTACCTTACTCTCATAACGTGAAATCCATAGGACGTTTTTGATATTGAAATAAATTTTCGGAAAATAATCGAAATTACTTTTTTGGGAGATATTCATTTTTTTTGTAAATAATATGTATTTTTTGTTTTTTGTTCATTTATGTGGTCGATATATGATTTTTGTATGTGTATGCACGTGGTCTGAAAACGAGGTTTGATTAATTTCTTTGATTTGTCAGCCAAGGATATAGATCGTTTTGGTAGGAAAGGAAATCAGAGGAACGTAATTCATCTTGAACACATCGTATGATTGACCCCTAAACCAACTTTTGGCGAGACGCATTTCTTCGTTTCAGAATTATATATCTTTTGTAAGAAAAATCAGACATGCGCTAGGCGTATTTTTGTTATACAATATAGTAACATGTTTTTTTTTGACCAACCAAGATTGCGTGACTGAATAGTCCTTCTTTCCCATTTTATACAAATTTTTAGGAGGGAATGTACGATTGTACGTATGTACAATCCTTGGACCTCGCCTTTCACACCATCCGTAGCAAAATTTCCCATTGCCAATGCTTTTTTGTCAAAGGTAATATTTGGTAAATGGCATCTTTTGCCAAGAGCATTGACAATGGGAAATTTTGTTACTGGCACTTTTAACTAAAAGCGAACTAACAAACCAATCGAAGTTTAATATTTGATAAAAAGATGGAATGCCTATTAGCTATTGGATCGCTTTTAGTTAACCTTTAAGTACTCGGGTGGGGTCCACAGAGCTCCAAAATCCTTTATTTCCTATAGGTATAAATTTGACGCGAGCACTTAAAGGTTAAAAGTGGCCTAAAAGATGACGCGTGAAACCAAATCCCTGGATAGACAGCCAGTCATTTTTGTATATAAAGAATTTATTATGTAACATTTTGAGGATTTTCAAAAATTCGGAGAGAAACATTTATATATCTATATATTATAAGTAATGACGTTCGCTAAAACGACTTGGATGAAAGTAACGGAAATCGCGACTCTAATGGATGCTCTTTCAGGCTGATTCCACTTCCGCAATTCCCAAGTGCTACGTATTATTTGGCAAATCGGCTTTAGCGTGTCATCTCATGATATTTGCCGTCTCTGAACAGCGAGTGATATGATTCGATAAAGTTTGATCAATGGAGCATAGAGAAATTTTTCAAAGTTAATATACAAAAAATCACAAAATTACTGCATAATTTTTCCTTACGAATATAACTAGAAACCAAAAGGTCGTGTTCGACGTAACTTTCGAGCATTGATTTAAGAATTTTATTGATCTCCTGATTCCAAGGATTTACACGATTCTACGATAATTCGCACTCGATTTTCATGAAGGCTGATCGTATCGATTCGTAATAAATTTGGCTAAATCGTAGGTAATCACGCGAACTTCGTATAGTCACGTCCCGATTAATCAAGACATCGTATACTGTTTAATGGGATACGTTTTACAGCACTAACTAGACTATAAACTATCATTAACCAAGCGTTTGAAACACGCGATTCCATAACTTCTACAGCTATCACATAGAACAATAACTAAACTAATTAATGCGATTATATCCCCAAATAATATTTTGAATTGTTCTCATAATTATTTCTCTCTCAAGTTGACGAAGTGATTAAATATCAAATTAAAACGAGCAAAATACCTTACATATTATAATACAAGTATAGGTATACCCATTGAATGACAACAATTGTCACAAACAAATTTAATAATCAACTAATTAGTAATACCATTATTCTCAAATAAAATTTTGTATTGTTTCCAGGATATTTTCATTATGAATCAAAGGAATTATCGAATTTCCATTATTAAAATAAAACGCTAATCATATCAGTAAATACCTCGCGTATTACTCACTGAGTACTACAATACAGGTATTCATATGATTCGTCAATGTCAAACCCCAAGTCAAAAAGATAAGGGCTAGTTTGAATGATAAAGAGATATAAATGCCATATTCGGAAATGGGCATATTGAAACTGCATCTGATTCAAATATGCCTATAGCTAACCTGTACATAACCATATAGCAATGTGCGAAATTTACTGCACACAATAGACAAAATAAAGACCCTTCCATTTCCGTTTTCGAGTTACAGTTAAACGTCTGTTGAACACAAATTTATTAATTATGTATTACAGTCAAATATTACAGTGGGAAATTCTCGTGGCTAAGATGCTTTTTGGTTGAAAATTTTTAAAAGATAGAAAATATACTA
Organism: Pachycephus smyrnensis; assembly: GCA_030142225.1. Taxonomy (NCBI): domain Eukaryota; kingdom Metazoa; phylum Arthropoda; class Insecta; order Hymenoptera; family Cephidae; genus Pachycephus; species Pachycephus smyrnensis. Next base: position 440,010 of record JARQST010000240.1, on the reverse strand, counting down.
TACTAATTCCCAAGTCTTAATGTCACATATCCAAGTATATTTGCATATAGAATTTACGTTATTTATTCTACTGCATGATGGTTCTGATCCTTGGCATCTATTAGTTTTCTGTTCCATCGAGATATTTTCGTAGAAGAAATGTCTTGCATTTGACAGCGGTCAAAGCATTGTAGCGATGATTGCAAACTTTTTTCAGGTTGATATACAATTTTTATGTAAATATAGTAATTAATAATTTTATGTTCAATAAACGTTTAATCGTTACTTCTTATAAATGTTTATAGTAAATTATATACAGATTATATATATGTAACCGCGATGTACAGATCGAGATATAGGCATATCTGGATCAAATGCAGACTCAATATGCCCATTCCCAAATATGGCACTCATCTTTTTCTCATTAGAACTAGCTCTTTTTTTTACTTGGGACCTAATATGCAACTTCAGTCCTGTAGCAAATATTATTGGAAATTAGTATTTTGGAATTCAGCTTTTGCGTACTATACAATGAAAATGTACATACGAGTAGTTGTACCGAGATAACTAGAGCTACAGGTGGGATGTCCATTATCGAGGGGGAAAAAAAATTTACCAAAACAGTAAAATCGTAAAAATTCTCACAGGCGGGTGTACGTCCCTTATCTGCGAGTAATAACATCCACGTTAAAGCCGCACCCTGAACAGTTTTTCCTGCCCGATAACAATTTGCTGATAGATGTGACGTCTTTTAATCGTAGATACGTCGCGCCGCTTACTATCGCTGCTTACCTTTACGTGAAAGCCAGCCGTGAATTACAAAGACAGGAAGGTCCATTGGCTGTCGCCATGTTTGAAGCTCGTACAGGGGATGCTTACTCGCGCCATGGCAGCCATGCGAGTAATGACATCACGTAAGTAAATTTTGACTATATTTTTCTAACTATAATAAAGCTTGCATATTGAATTAATTAATTTTTTGCATATCGCCAATTTTTTTCGTGTTTCCTGTTTACCTTTTTCAAATATTATCCCGTTACAAATATAATTTGATCGTCAAACAATCAACGTAATCGAAGCGAAAAAATATTTTCCGTCGGGTCTAATCTTTGAGTCACGTCAGTTTGCAATAAAAATTTCAGATTTCCGTGACCTTTACGTAGGATGAAAGAGTCAATAAGGTGTTCGGAGCCGACTCTGTTTGGCGAGTTCTCAAGGAAAAGCCTCGAAACGAATGAGCTCATGGCTCCGGACATGATCGATTGGCTGATTGTGGACTAACTCAGTTGCCACGGTAATTCCTGACATTTGGCACACACGCGAAACCGGATACTCTCGTGATTTGGCCGCGAGATGCGAATGCTGGTGCAGTTTCATTTATACGTAATATCGACGCACTGGGGAAGCAGTAATGCACTCCCGTTACGTGAGCTTGCTGCATACAGTTTTTAATACGTGCATTCAGGATTGCTTGCATTTATTCACGATATAAAATCAGTCTAGCGTTTCTTTTATAAGGGATCCGCGTTGCATTGTGCTTATGCATTGTATTGCACTATTTTGCAATACGTCGCTTAACCAAAACGCATGATTCTATTTAAATTTACTGCCATGTCGTCGAATGGCTCTGACGAATATTTTGAATTGATTACAATATTCCGAATACTTTCTGTCGGAGGAAGACTTTATAACGAACCTGGAAATAAATATAACGAACAGAATTTTAGTCTGTCCGTATTCGAGTTTATATATGGAAAGAAGGGGAAAAAAGCTTTTTATTCGAAATGAAACTGTCGAAAGTGCCAGTGACGCAAATTTCGATGCTTCGAAAGTTTTTTTTTTATGTACGCGAGCATCAAATTATAGGTTAGCATCAAATATACGTAAAATTCAAGCATTAAAAGTTGTTACATTCGTAAACTTATTCTCATTTTGTTCGTTTGGCACGTGAGGAAATTTCGCAGATATTTGTGATTTTGCAAAAGCTCTACGGCGCATGACTTGGTCGTAAAATTTATTGATGGAAACCCGTCGATAGCCTTGATCTTCGGATTTATCGATTGAAACTGGTACGGACTATTATGGGAAAATTGGTGGGTCAATTTTCCTTTCCTTGGGATATGTATAGGACACTTCTTGGAGACGTCGGTGGTCGAGGCGTAATTAAATACGGCAATAAAGTTACGGTTGCTGAGTCAGATTATAGAAAGTAAAATAAATGAAAGCCTACACTGTGTTCTAGGTTTCAATCGACGTCAGGTATACCTATACCGATTTATACAGCAGTTTGCTTCGTTGTTATAACAATTAATGGATTATATTCAACAATCGATGTAAACAATAGATTCACTGAAAATTAAAAATAATTTGACTGTTTATAATTTCCATACACTCGTATAAGTATTGTATGAACAAAGTGGTCTTGTATACCGTGAAGTGAATTTTTATTAACCAGACGGTATAATTTCCTCGTAAAGTCGTCAAATAATTTTCAGAATTTAAAGAGCCTGTAAGGAAAATTAAACACGGTTAAACGTCGAGGTGGTTATGGTTAATGCTCGAACGATATTTTTCTGAATTTCGTGAAAAATAAAATGGGACATACAGAGGGTTGAAATAATGTTGAGGGATGAAAAGGAATGCAACGAGATTGCATTTCAAATACAAAGCTATTTCCAGGATTATGAATCACAGAGCAACACGGTGCATAAATTATATAATATCTCCTCTTTTTTAAACGTTCTAACGCTGCGGTGTTAAATTCCGCCATTTTATCATCTCTGCTATCTCCTCCTATTCACTTTATAAATAGTAACTTTGGCATTGTGGCGGTACGAAATATTGAATTGAAAATATTTTTCTACAAAATCAATCTTTAATTTTTTACAAGCTTTATCCCAGTTTTATTTTCTTTCATTTTTATCCAATAGAAATGTTTTCCCCTTGTATTAAGTATAAAAATTCAATAAATGTCTGCTCCTTCGCGTTTATCTATTAAGAAACTGACCGCAATCCCAAACAAGAGGTTCGTTAAGCTGTTTCGAACCTTCATAAATGCCGTTGATCTCTGGAAAGCAAGAAGAAAAGACTCTAACAATAAACCGACTGGAAAGATACTTTCACGGAAAGCAAAAAACTGCGAAAGTTTGAGTTCATCGTGTTCAGTGTTTACGCGTTATATTTGTTGATTAAATTTGTTGAACTGCAGTATTAAGCAACCTAATCTTTAATATATGCACTGATATTAATCCTTCATATCATTCGGTCTTATAATAACCTGCCTCTGTTTACTATTTGTAAACTGACAGCCGTCAGTGCTGATGCTAATTCTAAGAGCTAATACCATTAGCAATGATTGTTTAATTATAACAATACTTTGACATTAATTTTTTAATCCCTAATCACATAACCCGAATCCGGACCTGATCTGGGGAGAGTCAGGATATTATGATAAGAAATGATTCAGGCATTCCCAATTCGGGCCAAGTAAGTAACGAGATGGAATGCCGTGAAATTGTTGAGATAGGGTACTCTGGATCAGGGCCTGATTGGGATTGTCCTAATAGGTCAATCCGTATAGGGCCCTAATCAGGGCCACATGTAATGTCTAAATAGGGCAGGTCGTAGCAGAACCAAAATGGGTCCTGACGATGGGGATATTTAAGGATGATTAAGGGTTGCCTGATGAAATTTCTACTCGGGATGTTTTGAAATTAAAACTTACCCAACATTACAGAAAACTTTAATATATTGTTAAGGATTATTTGCTATATAATTTGTTTATATTTTACTGTGGTAATACGGGAAATTTTATTTTACATCTTGGAATGTAAAAAATATATGTTCACAGTAGTAATGTTTTCGTATGTCACCAAATAATTTTTATTTTATGATTAGTTTCGTTCGTCGTGTTGCACCGTAATTTTTACTTTTGGCAAAAATTAAGGCGCTACAAAGTAATATTTATTTCACAATAAATAAAGTTTAATGCGTGCAGTTTACTTGGTATCGTTTTCACAATAAATGAGTCTCTTTGCTGTGTTACACAGTAAAACTTACTTATTAAGCTATATTTTTTATTTTGCTGCTCTCTCGGTGAATATGAAATTGAAGTTATATCATCAACGACCGAGTATACTTTGCGCGCGAAAAATTCAAAATATTTTTCACCTGCATTAATTTTCCGTTTTCATCGAAGTGAGTTAACTGTACGGGAAACATGCATACAAATGTATGGATGCATTTTTGCGTAAATGCATTTAACCACCTCGACGTTGTGAATGTAGGACAGTGTGAATTTACGGAAAACAGTAATCCAATTTGTCGGGCCGACGCTCGGGCTAAATTTCCTTTTTTTACTCTCACTTCCTTTTCATCTCCGCATTACCAACTTCCAAGTATATCTTTCTCGCCTTGCTGCTTTCCCTTTATTTTCAATGGGACTATTGAAAGGCTGCCCCAGCAATCTTTTACTTGCAACTCCTGCACTATCAATAAAGCGATGCCAATATATACGATACAATGGATTTAAGATAAAGTGAAACGGAACATAAAAATGCAAAGAGTGTCCTTGGTAGTCTTTCAAAAGGAAAAAAAAGATCAAAAAGTACTTCTTAGAATAAGATGAAAGATTTTACTCTCCATCTCTGATGTTTCATTCCCCACCTCTGTATCTCTCTGTAACATTTGATGTTTCGTTTTCAGAGCCGGTCGCGATGGTAAGAGAGAAAGTGGTAGCGTCTACACAGGTGGTACTGTCGGCTTGTCTGGCTCGACAGCAGCTTACGATCTTTACAACGCCGAATTGGACGTGCGAAAAGAGAAACGTACACAAAAATATCTAATCTTCATGGTATCGGTCTACGCTATATGCCTGTGTCCATTAATGGTGCTCCGGTAAGTTAATTTTCAATTAAATAATTTAAATGCGACCCTTTACAATGCATGACCTAATTAAACTGTAAAAAACTTAGATACGCTCCAAATATCACTAATATACTGTAAACATAAAAAACTTGTTAAAATATATTTAAATGATGTTTCCTTACGGTCTAAGTGTTTTATATGGGGAATGATTTAGGTATTAGACTTTTTTTTTGGTATCCTTGGCATACGTATTTATAAGATTCAATTCGGTTCTAGGGACGTCTTAGAAAGTTCGTAAATCTTTGAGCGCGAATGATTTCGCAATGGAGAGTTTAGCCAAGCGTTTACGACAGGCCCAATCGTATTTCGCTATAGGGTAAATTTATCTGCTTTTACGACGATAGCACCCTTATGAGAATTGTAGTATTTTTCTTTCTTTGAGTATAGAAGTCAAATTCGCTTTTGCGGTAGCCAAGTGCAACTTTCCACTCGACTGAGTTTTTTTATCCGAGTGTCTGTCTGGCTTTTCTAAGTTTTCCTTCTCAGTCTTGTTTTATTCCTTCCACCAATCCACCCTTATCCACCTTCTTTTTCAATAATTCATCATTCCGCAGCCCTTATATATACGCAACGGATACGAACTTTCAACCTTGGTACTATATACTTTTTTTTTACATTTGAATAAGGGCCGCCGTCTACATACACGTGGTATTGCTATATCTATATACACGCCCACCTGTTTATATTATTATGCATGCGATTATCCACGGGATAATCGCATAGTCCAGGGTGACTCACGGAATGTTATGGATTCGGGTGTGGCTCAACTTTAGCAATAGTGATTGTGATTGGTCGGTGATTAAGAATATTGACCAATGACAATAACATTCGGGTAGGACCCAGTCAAAACAAAGTAAAAACTGTGAGGAACTTTATTGTTATTGCTCCATAAGCTTGATCATTCCTCAGGCTAAGCCACACCCGAATGCGTAATTTCTCGTGAATCACCCTGTATATTTCTTTCATATACTATATGCTTATAAACGTGGGATTGGTATGCATTGCTTAGGATGAAATTTAGTTAAATAGGCCCAATGTATTTTATACCGAAAAATTGTGTACGTTAAAATATGGCTGTCCATTCAGAGAATAATGATTGAAATTGCGGATATTGGACTATTTCAGTGTTACATCATTACATTTGTCCTCGAATGTATTATTATACGCGGTACATAGAACTAGTGGACAATTGATCAGTCAATAAAAGTGCACACGCGACACGTCGCTGGAGACAATACAGTGACATATACATATATGGGACTAGAAATAGAATTACACAGGAATTGATTTATTGACAGGCGATGGTCTCTTGTGCGGCAGCCGATTATTTGATTTCTTACAGATTCATGGATATAATCAAATTGAAATAACTCTCATTTTCTTCCTAGGTCAATGCCAGATAAAATATTGATGAAGAATTTTCGCTTTCTATATCTCTACTAGAAATTTCATTATAGGAATTGAGGGCCCGTCGAGGTCGTAGCCTGGGCCTGTACTGGTCCCGTGGGGACTGGGATACCAAGTGCCACTGGCGAATATCAGCCTTATTAATATGTCAGATAAATATACTATATTGGAATAAATTGTTCTATCAGATTGAGTTTACGATAAAAGAGCAGCTTTCGGTTACGTATTCCAGTATCAGATTTGCAAATAATTTCTTTGTCGTATTGTACGGTACAGACTCGCAGCATTCAATTGAATATCTCACTGAGACTCTTTAAAGTTGCGTATTAAAATAGATATTTTATCCCGAGAAATATAGAAGTTTGGAATTCCAGACGAAAAAAAAAGGAGAGAAAGGAAAAAACGTCGTCGAGAATTTTTCAATACTTCGACGCTTCATACCGAATAACCGATCTTACATTTGTCTGGAGACATAGGCGGTAATAGAGATTTAAGCCGTTTAGTGCCGACTGAAAGTATCGTACCTATGCGAAGAATACCGGATCAATTTGACGAATTTGCTAAGGTTTGGGAAGAAGCTCATAAAAAACAAAATAAGAATGATATTTACAAAATTCAAAAAGGAGCATATTACGAAATAAAGGGAGAATAAATTAATGCCAAGCATGGAATGTAACAAAAAGTTAAATCCATAAACAATTTTTTCAATTCTATTGCAAAGAAATTAAACCATTTATAACGTTTTATAAATTTATTTTGAGATAAAGTTCTCTCGCGATGTGAATAGTAAGGCGCCATCGCATACGCAACGATATATCGTCGTTGACACTTTTCGCAAGTGTTGCGAACGACGATATATCCCTATAACCACCCCCTACCCCCTCTTTGCTTCTCTTGAACTCGCGAAAATTCACGTTGCGTCAATTTACACAGTTTGTCGAATAAATTGGTCCTTGATCTAATTAAAAAAAATTCTCTCAGTTCGATACCGGATGCCATTTTTTACAAGATCTTTATATGAAAGCTTTTCTTGTCAGGCTTTATTCAATGTGTACCTACTTTCACAAGGATGTAAATGCGAAGTATGATTAACGTGGGAAAAGCTCTTTGGATTCCCGGTAAAGCTTACTCGCACTTGACTACCGTTTTCAAGGTATCAAATGTCGATTCGAAAAACTCAGTATATATGTATATACTTAACGACAAAAAGCCACGAAGTTTCTTCTACATTTATTTGCTCTCGCTCAATAGCCTTCTATACTTTAGTTTAGTTTTGTAAGAGTTACTCAGGGCACACCCTCGTGAAATAGGAATCAACAAAAAAAATCTTTAGCACTTCCAATTCTCCGCTCATTCACTCACTCCATTTACCTTCAGTTGTCATTAAAGTCAACACCCCTCAGAGAAAAGTCAGACAAGTCGAATCTGTGTCTGGCAACTGAGCTTTTGTGCGATATATTTGGAGAGTTCGTGAAGTTGGGACAATAGGGGAAAAACGCTAATGGCAGGTTTGTATGAAAAACTGCTCTTTCCTAAAATATATTCATGTCAAAGGTCTAGCCGTAGTTTCTATATGAACTCGTGATTAGATTGGCTGTCTGGGAATTTTATAATGCGAGTCGCAGCAGCCGAGCTTTTGGAGCTGCTCTTAATGTCTTTCAATAAAGGCAAAAACTGGCGTGAGAAAGCAAACTCCACATTGAACATGACAACGCAGTGCTATTTACGCGGGAATATTCAAAGACTCCAATTTACGGGTACATGAAAGTAATTTCCAAAACGTGTTCGCAACATCGCAAAGCAATTGGGGGCACAATTCTTTGGAAATACAGTATTATTTTCAGCAAATTAATATAACCCACGAAAATTTACAAAGCACAAACGAAATTATTACGTATAAGCATACCCACTAAAAATTTTAGATACGGAACGGATCACTGATCGATTATTTTACATGGTCCATATAAGATCCCGCACAGGTACGTCTAGTCAGACTGTACCGTACTTCAATTTTTTTATATGTTTCAGGGCAGATCACGCTCAGATCTACGAAGGATAACTTCAGCCTACGAGATAGATCCAAAACTAATCTGAGAAAGATCCATGAATGATCTGTGATACTTCATTTTCTTAATGTACTTAGATCATACCCAGATCAATTTCGCATTCAAGCCGTATTTATTGTACAGGAAAGATCATTCTCAGATTAGTTTTGGGTCTATCCTGTAGACTCAAGTTATCATTCGTAATAAAAGTAAAGTACGGCATGGTCTCACTAGACGTACCTGTGCGGGATCTTATTTGGCCCATGTAAAATGATCCATCAGTGATTCGTCCTATATCTAAAATTTTTACCCAGGTAAGCACTGATACATTACGGAGCAAGTTTTTCATGTAAATTAAAGTACACTGAAGGCATAATAGGGTAAACGTGGGATAGATGCCGTACTTAAGGAAAATAAAGTCTATAGTAATATCAGTTCGTGCTACAATTGATTCGTGCTAAAAAAATAATGTTTTTAGTTTCTATCATTTTCGGGAATAGATGCCCATACAAGCATAGATGTCCTATGGAAGTTATTAGAAAAGGTCGTGACACAATTGACGTTAGGACCTCGACTACTTCTTATTAAAAATGTAATTTTTCATGGGTATTGATTGATATCCTTTACAGAATAGCATAAAACATAGAATAGAAACATAAATATAGAAAGAAGTATTTTAAGCAGTCTTCTTTCGTCTTGAACAAGCCTATCTACGAATCACTGTGATTAAGGTCTAACCTTGTCGTTCTAGCTGTATATTGAGCGTCGTTACAGTAGGTAGCTAGGGGCATCTATCCTCATTTACCACTGGGGCATCTAATCTCGGACACAAAATAAAGCATGGGACAGATGCCCTTCTAATATTATTTAAAAATCTTGAATTTAAATGATATTATAATGAATGTTATCTTTAATTTAACCTTTTCGCCTTCCGATAAAACAACGTTAACCTCGAATTTTTCAACAAAACATCTTCAAACCCTTATTATACAGGACCAAAGTTTAACTAAAATTAACAAGCGGCGGGCTGACGTTATATATGTTATTTAATGTAATGACAGATCAATTTTTTGTATTTATGTTCCTAAATATGCAAATTATAACAATTAGATTGCATTGTTAGGTCAATCGTGTTGTCATAATGGGAATAAAGGAGGGGCGGGGCATCTATCCCATGTTTACTCTACATGGTAGCAGGCTGCGAAGCTCGAATTTCTCGTTATTTGTGTTTTTCTGAAAAGTGCTACTAGGCGAAGACGAATGAGGGAACGAATATGCCCATATTACGGTTTTGTTTCCACGCAAAGCTTCACGTAAAAACAAGACAATTTCCGTTTCCATATATACACATGTCTAAAGATTGCGAAGCGAAGAACTGCGAAAAAGAGGGTACGAAATTGAATTAAAAAAAAAGACAATCTTCCAAGAATTTCGAACTCGGAAAAGTTCCGAATGGCTTACTACGTAATTGAATTCATTCGCAGGTCTAAGAATTTCTTACGTAGTATTTCCAATACCGCGAATTGATATATTAGATGTAAACGTATATAGACGGTTATGGATAACTTTCGAATACTTTTGATAGAAACTGTCTTTAAGAAGCCTTACGGTATTGTGCTATTTTTCTTGGAACTCACACATCAATTCCTTTTCTTGGCTTTACCAATCTTCGAGCTGCGATATGCGCAAATGGACTGAAATGCAAAATGGACACTTACCATGGTACAAGGTTTCGTCATTCGGTATACTGGAACGTTGGATATCGAATTACCATTTTCGACACTCCTCATGTTTCACATTTTACTTCTCACCCTTCACTCTTCACTCTCCACTCTTCACTCTTTCTACGTCCCAATATAACCAGTACAACAAAAATTTCCAATATTGGACTTCAGCAAAAAAATGAATCGAATCACGGGAAAATACTCGATTTCACTGTCTGTATGTAAAAGTATTATGTGTCCGTCGCTTTTTGAATTGTTATTAATTTCGGTGTAATTACTCAAATGAATTGTTAACGTGAGACATTGTCCGTGCTGTGATCGGATTTTGTAAAATTCTTCAGAGTATCGGTATTACATGTTAAAGGATTGCTGATATAAAAAATAACGAACATTTTCTTGAAAATTCTATGCTCACCATTTTACATGTATATTAGAATCTTCTAAAAGTCTCTTTGAAAACATCTCAAAACAGTGGGAGCAACAAGAGGAAAAGTAATAACAAGTCAAACGTTTTCACTAAGAACGTCAAAGCTACGTACCAAATGTAGCAGCCAGTTTTTTCTCGAACTTTTCGCCTAATTTTTACTCCAAAATTTTCAGAACAGATACACGTAGTAGTACCTACGGCTGGAGTGTTAATCTTTTAAAATTGTTATCAATAATTCATTTTTTCGCTTGCTACGAAGAACGAGTCTATAATTGAATAAAAATTAAAAGACAAAATTTACTCTCATCCGTTTCAAGAATATATTCTTATATAAGGTGGTTCCAAATTTTTGTCTCGTTAAGATAATCACGTACAAAATTGATACCATGAAAACTGAGAAAAAAACTTCTATCGATTTTATTTTTTTTTCTCAAAAATACCACACACTTGCTACCTTCTTTATATACCTATAACGTTTGGCTTTATATCCATCAATTTTCGGGAAACCAGGATATTTCTAAAAATATCTTTTTTTTCGATATCCACATTATACCGTCTCGTTGGGTCATCTTGATTTGTCGTAACAATTATACTTGGTATAATCTTCCAGCTTTCGTGCGTTATATTTTTTTCATATATTTTCTTTCGGCAAAACCTGTCAGAAAATAAGGTATCTCCATGAGGGGTTTGGGGTATCTCGTGTTAAAGGTTACAAAGAAATTCTCCATTGGGAATTGCATGTCCTGATAACTTTCCTTTAATCTTCCACTTTTCCACCACAATTCACGAGACCCACTAATTCCATGCAGGCAGATATCTACTTTCATTATTAATTACGGGAAGGCACATTAATCAGATTGGACAAGCTAAGGTTTATGACATCATGTTATCCTTCTTAGGACCCATAATCCCCATCCCGGGTCCGGAAGTTCTCTAATAATTTATTTATCCGAGGATGTAAATAATTTATACCTTTAACAATGATATAGAAAAAGGATTTTCTTTTTATTGATGAAGACATTAATTCCATACTAATGATTTTTCTTCTGTACTGTGTTTATTCAGTTTCAGAATTTTTCGGATTCTTCAGGTTATGCTATATATAAGGTCTAAGCTCTGTCAGGGATTTTCCGGGTACTTTCGCTACGCCTCCTTTCTGGTTTAGGACACGGATAGATTTTGAGAAGGGTTTGTTCTAGTAGACTCAGAGGGAACTTGGTGAAGCGTGCTATTTCTACTCGGCAGACCAAGAAACCTAATGGAAGAAAGGAGGACGGCCCAGTGCTACAAGGAAATCGAGTGAAAGCAAATGGATTCTGCCATTTCTCAGGCGACATTATACCCACTAAAGCACTTTTCTTAACAAATTCTAAATATACATTCTAACCTAGGTCCTAGTCCTATCGTTATTAAAACGTCCATATTACTTTACATTTTTGAAAAAATAATTGCGACTGTAGTCATGGTTATATACACAGGAGCTCGAAAAAAATATTTTTTTTAATTATTTTTTAAAATCACAATTTGTAATATGTGCCAGGAATGTAAATTCATACGTGCAAATTTTTTGCTATAATTACATATCCAAAATACTGAGAGTAATATTTATTCTGGTATCAGAGTCAATCGAACCGTAAAAACACATGAAGCTCAGTGAATGTTCCTTTTTTAATTTCAAAAATCCGCTTACATTCTTTAGAATGTTTTCAACGTGAAAGCACAGTAGTAATTCCGTGCTTTAGTATTAGCTTTCATTTCGTGTATGCATTAAGCCAACTGGAAACAACGCGTTAACGAAATTCCTGGATATATTTTTCAGCAGTATACAGAAATACGAGAAGTTCCTTCCTTTAGATTCCTTATATAGGGTCATTAGCGGAAACTTTTATTTTCTCGCAGCTGAAAACACACCGGGTATTAGCCAGAGGCTTATCTTCGTGTCAGCCATTCCTTCTAAAGAGGTCGCATACAAATTGGAGCTTTTGGTTAAAATCTCAGTTCATTAGCATAAGCTAAATCGCGGTACAAGTAGAAAAAAAATCTTTGGTCGACATACTAAATTGAGCTTCGTTGTTTTCATCGACACGAACTGTATCTCTTCTATTTACTATATTAACACGTTCCGTGCCGGACAGATTTTTGGTTACTTTCCGTTCAGGCAGCGTGGGGCGTATACGCTCCACGCGGTACGGAACGTGTTAAGCAAATATACATCAACACTGTATAGATGTTAATGTTACCTACGAAAAAAGAATTCTAAACCCCTTATATACAGTGGAAAGTGTCGCTGATTTTTTTGGAAACTTTATTAAAATTCTTTAACCAGACTTAATTATTTCTTTCAAATGCAAAGTGGTAAACGTTCCAATTAGACATTTCGTATCGACATGAAAATTAGTGTGAAAAGTTAAAAACGGCAAGTAACGATAATGAGTTTTATAGGACGGACTCAAAGGTACAAAAAAAGTGGAGTCTGCGAGTAGGTATTACAGGCACTTGACAAGTTCGAAAAGTCAAACTTAAAACGATTCAAAGAAAAACGTGGATCCTCCACGGCATTTGCAGATGCAATCCACTTAGCGCTTAAGTACTTCGTGAAGTGGCCATTATCCTCGTTGGAGGAAAGTGGTCCTGCCAGCACTCCATTTTGCGATACGAACAATTCCAAATACGATATCGCCGTAAAGGTACTTTGAAAAATGGTAAATCTCTTGAAAAAGTGTAAAATTAATCGAACAATTAGCAACGAAGTGGAGATACTTTAACGCTTTTATACTCTAATTGAGATAAAAATATCTGGTTCAATAAATTTATAGTTACTCCACCCCTAAATTTGACCGTTGACAAAAGTGGGTTCCAGCTAAGTCAAATGCTTATGGGATAAATGTGTTTTCTTAGCGCAGACAATGAATAGATACTTTTTATAATAAAACTTGATAAACGCTAATATCCGGTTATAAATTCTAATAAGGCTGTGAGTTCATCGTAAAACTTGAAGCTCCTTGAAATTATCGAATATCCATATTCGATAGATGCACGTAGCTCAGCAGGAAATTCGCCATTATGTAGGTTGAGCGATTTTGCAAAATGGAAAGGCTCCTTAACGGAAATCGGTACTTTTCCTGCATTAATAAATGGATCCTTACGTACGATAGCATATCTCGATATAGCATTTAATGTTACGAGAGAAAAATGAAAGTACACAACGAAGAAATTTTCTTTCGGTAACATAACCTCAAAGTAGGCAATAACTTTCTTCGGTTTATATACGGATTACTTTTACGAATATATAGAAAATTGAAAAATGCATTAAAAATATTCGCTGCATAATATCGTATTTTTATTCTAAAAATACCACGAATAATTTATTCTCTTTTGATTTTAGTATCATTATACACGTATTCAAAATTCGCAAAACATATGGAACCTCTATTTTCCGTATATGCATGGATTCGCATAATCACTGTTTGCGTTCATATGTCCTGCCTGGATTTCCATGAATGCCTCAGCTAATTTGCATGCAATGCAATCTGTGCTTGTCTCAAAGACTTTCGTGGCGCTTCTACATACCTGTTGAATAATATTCCACAACCTAGGATAAGCCAAACATTAGCATATTGAGCATATGATATAGACGTCAACATATAGGATTACTCAGGAGTGTTGCAAACAACTGGAGTTGGTTCTACCATAGAAATCAACAGAATGGCCAAGTTCAATTGGTATAATACTCCTGAATTATCCCGTGCACGATGCACCTATATCATTACGCATATGGATCCGTTTACAATCCGACGCAGCAGCGCCGTTTAAAATGAAATACCAATGACGCGTACAAGAATTTATTATTTTCATAAAAATATGACAGAGTATTAAGATAAATGTCAAAAGTATCAAACTTTCTTTTTTGTTACAGACTGGCAAAGTTGGCGCTAATGGAAACGTACGAGAATAGCGGCCACTTCGATATCACTTTTACGATGTTCGTTTGGGTTGCTTTTATGCCGACGGTCACGACGCCAGCCCTTTACGCCTCTTGGCAGATGAGCAGGTATGTTAAGTGGTTAAAAACAAAAGTACCAGATACGAAAAAGTACTTAGCAACTCTCGGACCTACGACACTAAGGCAACAAGTCGACTAACCCGAATAAAAAATTAAGTACTGCTTTGATCCTCATGGGTCCGATTTCTATCTCCTCGCTCAAACAGGTCCTGATGAGTCTGATCTCATCCTTTTGGCCTGGATATAAGTCTATTTGCTGCGTATTTCGGGCTGAAACAGAACTTATAAATCCTTTTCTCGTACTGTCGAGAAGAACGAAAAAGAATCGAAACAAGACTTATTCTTTGACTCAGGAAGTCTTTGAAGGTCCTTAACAATTTTTCTCGCTACCTTCGTTTGTCGAGGATTTGCCCAAGAATGAGAAAAAGAAGAAAATTAGGTCAAGTAGACAGAGGTTCTTTGTTTTCTAGATTTGGCAGCGTTAATGTTCCTAGCACGGCTGGCTGACCCAATTGCATATATATGAATCTGTATGAATAATGCATCGATCAAGGGGTGTCCTGTGATTAATGGATCGTAATTAAAAAAGCCAGCTTTCCCTCTTTATCCTCATGTATCCTTGGGGTGGTAGTTATATCAGCGGGTAGATAAACTCATCTAATACATTCTTCTCGACTCGGTACCCACATGACGCAACGTCGACCCCAGTTATTGTTGACAACCAGGAAATACAAGATATGCTTTCTGATGTTGAGCTAGTTGAACATCTTTTAATAACTTCTATATGCATCTGGTATACATTAATATCATATAAATATTTCATGTATAAGGGATACGCGATTGGCTACTGTTAATCTTTAATAAATCCAAAAACGTATTAATGCAAAATTACACTGTGGAATCGATCGGATGGGAATTGTTATAATTATCGATTTTATTGAACGCGAACGGAAATAATTTTTGACGCGAATTATCAACCGATTGGATAATTGGACTTTGAAGATTCTTTGATAAAGCTAACCTTGGTCTTTGTCAACACTTTGATATTTAACTGTCGAGTCATGATTGGTCGTTTCGAACTTTCCAAAATAATGACAAACAATTTCCCAGAGACGATTACATCAGTACTTAGAGTTATTAATTGGTAAATTATTTATTTACTGATTGATAATATTTTTGGAAGTATTGATTACAAGCGTGAATTGTTTATGAAGGTTGAAACTGAGTGAGAAATTAATCACGTGATTGTGATCGCTTATAATCACTTTTTGTTATTGAGCATATATGAAAACTTCGTTTTAGGGGAAATTAGGTAAACGAATAAAGCGTGATGACTATACGTTGAAAATAACGGTATCGCGTTTGATAACGTTTCAATTACATGGTTTGAATAATCAATGTCAAATTTCCTTGTGAATCCGAAATATCGTCGAATTCTAAACTAATTAACACGGCGATTTGGGTATTGAAATTACTTTTTGACGCAGCGACTGGTAACGGTTATATAGAGAAAAGTTAACGAACTTCGAAAACCTAGCATTACCTTTGCCATGATCATTACCGTCAATACTCCACGTTCTTCGACACCAGGGTCCAATATAAAATACGGGGAGAATGTGGAACCGGGTCGGCAAGATGAAACAGGAAGGTAGATATTCGTTCAGTCGGTTGCCGAGTTACGCAACCCTTCAAGGTGGTGTCGGTGCGAATACCAAGTATTATAACGTAGGTGTAAACGTACGTACACAAGGGTGCGCCAGTACGTATGCGTACCACTCTCTGAATATTGAATTCCATAATCGTCGTAGTGAAAATATGACGACGGCAAGAAACGTTCTGTCATCATTATTAAATTAATCGGATTATCGAAAACGTGGAAGTCTTGCGGAAAGTATTTTTCTATTGCTGTTTATGAACAGTTTTTGGGAATGTCAACGTATAAAAAAAAATTATATATATATGTACTGATTAATTATTTTAAATAGTAATTACTAAACTTTTGCAAATGGACTCGTTATCTGTTAAATGCTTGGAATACCGTTCGAATACAGTAATGCGCTTTTAATGATGAAACTTTAAAGTGCATTAAAATGCACGAGTAATTCAGAAGAAAAAATATTCAGTAATGCATTCGTCGTTTCTGTTTAATTGATGTAACATTTTTTATTGTTATTATTTTCAAGGTATCATATAATTATAATGATAGTACTTTACATTCAACATATACGTTATCGCAATGATATATTATCAGCAATATTCAAATAATGATTCACAGACAATATCAAGTTGAAAGAAGGAACTTTGTTACGGAAACTTTATAATTGTAGATAAAATTATCGCGATCCTTTTTGCGTTTTTGAAAAATGTTTTCATCTAATCTCCTGGTAGAGTTTAGAAACGCTTATCGAAATTCATTCTGAACCATAAGAGTCCTCTAGATAATAAATATCAAGTATCTGAAATGACTATTGCTCATTTGGTATCATCGTAAGTTCTACTGATCGTAGCTTCTATATAAATTCTATCAATGATCCATAATAATGGAGAGCTCAAACTTATGGATGTCACGTTAGCATACTTCGGAAAACTCAAGCAACGATCCCCCTGAGATTGCGAAACGGTATAATCGAATGAAACTTTATCGTTTCCATATAAATCGATGGAACTACTACTCTATTTTTGAAAATCTACTCTATTTGAGGAAATAGCTATCTTTTATGGGATACTGTATTTTATAGTTTCATATGGGATACTGTATATTTCGAAATATTCAACTTTCGTTCAACGAGTGAAACTATTATTATTTGCAAGCTCATCAGTTTGTGAGTTATACTTAAATTTCCTGTACCTGAACGTATTCCTTTTCTGACTATCTATACAGATTGGCTTGACGTCAAGATAGATTAAAATGAGAATGAGAATTGATCGATCGACGTACACGTTAGTAATGAATATTTTGCAGCTTTAAACCCATGTCAATAAATTATTCGAATACATACGTTTCGGAGTGAATAAGTCAAATGATTAATTGCCTACTGCCATATGACTTAATTTGATAATGGATTTAGAAAATCGCTAATATCGTTTTGTCAAATCCCATAGTTATCAAATAAATTGTATTACGTATTATATCGACTATTAACTCGTGTATCAGAATGTCTAAAATTATTGTTGGAAATAATTGTGGTTACTTATAACTAATCATTTATCTATATTGTATTATTAACGAAAGATATATAGTCATCCTTTGTATTGCTTGTTAATATATTTTGATTTGGTACGTCATTTGTTCTATATTCAGATCCATATTGCGAAGTAATGCGAATAATAGGTTTGTTCATTATTGAGAATGTTTCATCCCTCGTTACCCAGGGATGAAATGAGTTTTGCTTAGAGGTTAAAGTGGAATGACAATTTTCAGGCTCATTACCAGAATCAGATTGTCCTCCGAAACATCGTTATCTATTGGGAGATTCGCCTTGACATCCCCCCTAACGTTTTTCATCCCTTTTCCGATACTCAACGTATTACACCCTTATATACTCTCACCTACCCTTACCATCTTTTATTCGTCCTTTCGAGGTTACAATGCAGAAGGAACTCGCTATATCGGATAAAACATTTTTATAGATCGCACGAGCTCAAACCCACCTAACATTCTGCACCTTCAACCTTTAACCTACGCGCACTGTTGCAGCAGCTGGCAAATTTACGATCTTTTCAATTTTATATTTTTTTCTTTTTAGTGAAGTAGCTGCGCTTATAAAATTAATAAAACTCAACACGTAACAATATTTTATACGTTATTATTATTGAAGAACTCTTTTTCTTATTCAAGCAAATTAGATTGTGCTTCTTTTGTTCGTGATGTTAAATGAAAAATTTTTATAACGAGGACGGTTCATTGTTATAGGAAAGTACAGTTTGACTAATTTGGCAATTTTAAGTCTTCTATGATATATCCATAGCCAGTAAATTATTCTTAGGGAATGAGCCTCCCAAGCCGAAATAATGGTCCTATTTTGAACCTCGACATCCTAAGCTTATAGATATAGATGAGATATAAATATCCTGTTATATACCTGAAAAGTGGTAGATATTTCCATTTCTTCCACTTGCAAGCTCAAATTAGGATATCAACAAAACCTTTAATGGTCTTTGATTTCCTTTACCATATCTACCACTTTTTAGGTCTAGAATAGAATAACTATCAAATGTAAATAAGTCCTACATAGATCCTCTGACGTCCTCTTATGTTTAGGATGTCGAGATTCAAAATAGAACCATTATTTCGAAACGGGACGAAAAGCCATTTGAACTCTTTTTAGTCTTTCGTACCGACAGGAGAAAGAAGAACACTTATGGGTTCAACAGGGTATCTGTCTGTCTGTCTCACGCTTGTAACTTTTTTACGGTTTCGCCTAGAGAGCTGAAATTTTCGAAAAATATGTTATGCGATTGACTAAAAATAACCGGGAAAAAAATAAAGAAAAACAGTTTTTGCCCCAGTTCGGCATACTAATCGTGCGAGGTCCGACGCGTATTTCACCGGCTTTTTTTTTGATTTTACGTAAAATAAATTCAGCAAAATTCGGTACGAAGTTGCACCGACTGAAATTCGTCCATTTGATTTCTATAATAGAGCCACGTTCAGATAGTGCAGTACTGCTGAATAACCTTGAATATTACAAAGGTTAATCAATGCATCAATAGCATTATATGTTTTTGTTTCATATTGAATTGCATATCATTTTCTCGCAAGCAAAGTGCATCGAGTAATACCATGACGTAGATATTGACGTTTGAACTAAGTTCAATATATCGTACGTATACAATATTGACGTCATATATTATGCATTGTACCATAACTAGATACTAAATATAGATATCTATACAGCTGCAAACTTCCCCATACATATTGCACAACACGAACAACTATATTCGAGGACGTGTTACTTTCGTGACGTAGTTTGATTAATGTAGTTCATTAATCATGACCCATCCGTAAGAATAATATTTACAGAATAATTGAAACCAGTGTATAACCAGTAAGATAAACAACATTATTTCCCCCTACGGTTTCTGCTTTTCAAAAAAAAAAAGAAGAAGACATATTTATATTTACTTACGTGAACGAGCCCTTAACTCATGCGATGTTAACTTTTGTGACTAAACGTAAGTTGTTTGCAGACTCGGGAAACGAGTCAACATCAACCAGTGATCGAATCCGTATCTAACAATTTTTAACCGAAACCTTTAATTTTCAAAATTTGTATAACAGATAGGTGCACACTTCCTAAAGCTGACGTATTACGAATAATCTTTTAACTCGATATAAAGGGCGAGAAACCATATTTACAGGAATATTATTTAACTTTATTCAAGAAAGATGTAAAATTCATTGGTATATAATTTTACAATGTATACTTAAATTTTACCTTAAAAATCGTACATTCTGTATAATTATTTTTATAGACATTCAGTTATTACGGCGAGGGTCGTAATTCTTATCGGATCGGATATTCCATGTTGACGTATACCGTATCAGGAAAAATGTTATCCTTAAAATCTTTGTGTATTTTCATTCTCCTCTCGTTGTAACTCGGTAAAAAAAATGGCAGCATCCCTCAGCGCACTAGAGGCATCTTCTCATCGTTTTCCGAGAAAAAAAAGCACCCTGCGAAATCTCAAGGAACGTCGAAGGTACGAAAAACAGGAACGAGGGCGTCCTTGTAAAGTAAGATGGATAAGTTTTTAAGTATCATCAGGAACCTAAGTGTCGTCTCCTTCAGAAACCGTGAGCCTCGTAGTCGCTTTCCAGAAGCTGTATTTACCCATCCGCCTCCGTCACTATGCAGGAAAGTTTAAGGCTGTCACCTTTGTTGTAGTTTCATCGAGGAGGAAGTCCGCGAACTCTGGCCTTAAGCTTTTTCTTCTTAGCTGAGCTAAGCTAGGAAGAAAAAAAAAACGGGAAAGATTATGCTGAAGTAGGCATTAGATAATTTAATTGCCTTTTATTGATTATTCCAATCTGCTTTCAGACTGGAGAGTGGATGATTATCAAAACTATATATTTTTTGGTTAATATGCAAATTGGATAAGGTCACATGGCGTACTGATTAATGTCAAGCGACAGTATTATCAGTCGGTTACGTATTAAGGGATGTTTAGGGGATGCATGTTAATTATATGATTCTCAACTGAATGGATAATAAGACCGATCAATGAATCTGTACAGTATCCCGATCAATACCTTATTGGGTTCGAGTAAGCAGTTGCTGAGTTACCCCCCCCCCCCCTACCTAAAACTCAATTTACACCCTCAAGATCATCCCTTAGCCGCGATACTATCACCCCTCTTCAAAGCAATCTGATAGCAAGATACCCTGTGGACAACTTGAGAAAAATGTTTTTCATACTTGGCAAAATTTATTGGGAAATATATTTATGGATAAAGAAAGTAGGTAAAGGAAAGTGATTTTTAAAAGTAATTTTC
The DNA here is from genome assembly GCA_030142225.1 of Pachycephus smyrnensis. Taxonomy (NCBI): domain Eukaryota; kingdom Metazoa; phylum Arthropoda; class Insecta; order Hymenoptera; family Cephidae; genus Pachycephus; species Pachycephus smyrnensis. Next base: position 419,003 of record JARQST010000240.1, on the reverse strand, counting down.
GCGAAAGATTCCTAAAATAAATTCGTATAAAGGGAGTTTTGTCTGTTTTAAAATGTTTCAGATCGGCTAAAGAAAGATTGCGTGGTTACTTTCGATTTTCGAATCGACGTCTGACACGAGCCTGTGAGGATGGGGTGCGAATGGCAGCTCGACGTACCCCACGTCGACCTGGGGGTTTAACAAACGTTGCTTATACGCAACATGCCCGAACCGGAAGTGTCACTGGAAGTAATGGTGGAGATGGAAGTTCAAGGGGTAGTGCTAGCCTTCACAGTCCCGATTTGACGTCCAACAGGGCCAGTCTAGTACAGTGAACTATCATCGAGATAATAAAAAAAATGGCCTGAACAACCCTTGATTGACGCCAATCAAAAATTTATCGATGAATGTTCCAATTCTTGTACTTCACAAGAGGCTTTCGTCGTTGTCATTTCATCCAAGCCAATGATACTTAATGCAAAGTCATTTGTACCAATTTGCAGGCGAGTTAATAGAACGCGGAAAATTTGAATTCTATTGTGCGACGTCTCGTTTGTAAGAAATTTTCAGTGGCTCTTGAACTTCCATTTTATCCAGAGATCGATCTGCCACTTAAATCGAGATGAGATATCCTTAGGGAGGCAGTTGTCGGGTCATATATATATATATACGAATGAGGCTTATCATTCATTCAAAAGGAATTTTGTCCTTTGGGATGCTAAAGTAAAATCTACAATACATTGGAACAGTTATACGAGACGCCATTGAACTTTTGATCCAACCTTCGAAAATTGGGATACATAATTGTTTCGCTCGGTCAAGTTTGAAAGAAAAGAAATTAACCCTCATACGACCGTAGCCAGGATCTTTTCAATAGGAATGTTATTCGCTAACTATTATACGTAGGATCGTTAAGTTCGAATTGAACGGCGAGTAAAACATTGTCGTCCTTCATGGATGGTTGCTCAAAAGCGAATTGCTATACATAGATAACATATTATTATCTAGAATGTTACGCGTTGCATATTATTTTGTGATAACGATTTTTGTATAATTTTATACCTATATACTTTTTACCTGTAGAATTTAAGCTAAGTAATATTTTATGTACTGGAACCACTTTTTCACTAATAATTGCTTCTCACGTTTTGTTATATTTTCAGTATTAACAATGTATTTAGGCTCCCCCTTCATCATCAGCTGCGTATTCAATTCAAATCGTGTCAATAAAAAGAAAATGAAAAGGATAAGCTGCCGAGTAAATCCGCCATGAAAACGTTTCTGTAACGTTAAAATGTTTTCGCTCTCTCTTTTCATCCCCCAAACATTTATTTACAAGTCGTAAAGTAGCTGATACGTAAACCGCGTATTTTTGTCGTCCATGAGAAAAATAAAATCCTTGAAAGTTTCTGTCTCGTGTTTGGAGATGCAAATCGAATACTTTTGAGAAACAGTATATAATAAGTGTCCAATAATTTGTACCACGTATTACAGATGTACTTAAAAAAATAGATGTAAACGGATATGATGCATAGTTCGTATAGCTGAGATTTGTTAGCTATTTACTTAATTTAATTATACAGTCATTCATGTTCTATAAACAATCAAGTTATCACGCTGGGATTGAATAATACCTTAGTCACGGAGGATTCTCAAAAAGCATCTGTGAGTTCGTCGGATGAAAAAAGTTATCCGCTTCATAATTAATCTTATTCGAAAAGTTTTGAAAGCCAAAGAAAAAAAAACAGAAGGCCGGTCTGTCAAATTTTTTTTCGTGAACTCGTTCTATCTGGATTCCCATTCTCTTATTATATTTAGCGACTAATTTGTATTTATATTTTCAATTTTTGAGCTGTATCAAAAGAATGAAAAAGAAACGCCACTCGAAGGAAACAGGTTCAAATAGATTTAGGCAACATAAGTTTTCCTTTCTGGCTTTAAAATTGGCATTTTTGCTTTGAAATGTTAAATATTAATAAATATGTTGTAGAATTTGATATTCGATGTACATAGATCTGTTATCGATAAATTTTTCAATAAATCATAAAAACGAAACATGATACAATATATTTAAAATAGATTCAGTGGGAAGTAATGAAGTAGATATAACTAAGGTTTCAACGGTACAGGTGGATTCAGAAACGAATGTGTACTACCAATAACTTAGGACACAAATTCTAGTCGAGTGTAATTAGCGATTGTACAATAGTGCATGTGCATAATTATGTTCCATTTAATAAAACCACAGTGATCCTTTTTATAACGTAATTAATAAGGTCACTATGAAAGACAAATGTGATGTCTATAAAAATCCGACGAATTAATTAACAAGTTAGAAGTAAATTAATGGAAATTACAAGATATACCTAATCAGTGTCATTTATAGCGTTAATACTTACGTAATAATACCGTTGTAGTATTAATGTGCAATTTAATAACTGAAGTCTTACTGCGTAAGTATTGTTGTCGAATGGACTGTTAATTAAGCATAATTACCAGTGGGCGTAAAGTATTAAAAAAAAATATATGGGATTACTGTCTATATGTATAGTAAATGTCGCTCGATGATTATTTGTATAATAAAATTCATTCGACCAATCAGATGCTCACAGCTTTAGTATAGCTAAAAAATATCAAGAAATACGTGCTGATTTTATATATTTTTATAAAATATCTTATTATCTTCTTTGACATAAATTTTTTGGAAATTTACCATAAGGTGACGACGAATCTCTGAGCCCATTGTAATTTCGTAACGTCGCTTTTTGGTAAACGTTTCCATCCTGTACGAATATTTACGTATACCTGGTATACTAATTTTTGAATTACTTCTAATGTAATTTTCCTACATTCTTTCTTTTGGCAACATTGAATACATTCCAACTATGTTTGTTGACGCAGTGTCAGATATTTATAATTAACATATTAAAATGTGTAATATATTAATATTATAATTGCGCCCCTTTAGGATACGTATGCAAAATAATAAGATACGTGTAATTGTATATTTTTGTAATTTTACGGAAAAGTGATTACTGTAGCATCGTGCTAAATAATTATGTAACAAATAACCAATAATTAACTTGTACTCCTCGTTATACATGGTGAGCTTGCCGTTATAGTCTAAGCTTATCAAGCATAATGTGAAAATAATTTTAAGAAACGTCCATATAACATGTTTAGTCGTCGTAACGTATTTGTAAATAATGTTCTGTATTCAATAAAAAAAAATATGTAACGACTTAGAAAAAATTCATCGAGTCATCACCTTCCATATTTTTTTATATTCCCTATACAAAAAAAAATTGTATCGTACTGAGTTACTATACTGTAAAGCGTACACTGTTACGTAAAGAGAGGCTTTTTAAAAAATTCACTTCTTCGTATCTCTCATAAATCATTATTATCGTCGATGCGATCGAAAAGTCAGTGATTCAATTTCGAGTTTACTCGAGTACACCAAGCAAGAAAATAATTTCCATGTCAAGATTCTGAGAAAGCGGTGAAACAGAATATTGAATTTTCTGCGATGCACAAAGAAAACCCACGCATTGTGCGTCATAGAAAATCATTCGAGTGTAGGCAGTGGTATCGTCAATGAACCAATGCAAGCTACTAGAATAAATGAAATTCGCAGTGAATTGAAAAGGAAAGGCGTACCAGGAATACTTATTTACGGAAAAAGAAACTGTTCGTTTTATTCGAAAGAACTTTTAATGACGTATTCATCAGGCAATTTTAATCTAACTAGGAGATATATACGAGGTGCATCTCATTTCCAGGAAATTAAATTCCTACGAAGCCTCATTGGCAAAATTCCATCCTATTGTTCTCAGAGGCATCTCATTTCAAAGAAAACCATACATTCCGCTAAATATTCTGGAACGACAGATCGCATTCGATCGAGCGAGCATTCTAATAATCTTGAAGTAGGGAACGTTCTGTTGTTTTCCGTCGGATCGAAAGACCATTCATTGACGAGCCTTGGCAGATACTTGTCTTTACAAAGAAACTATACATTCTGGTACCGATTAACACGTCACGGTTGACGCTTAACTAACCAGCCAGCAATTAGAATTCTCAGGTTTCCATTGGTGGCAACTTGACGCTTTAATCAATTTCTTCGATCTGACTTTCATGAAGAAATTCGCAAATTGTTCTTTTGACGATGATACTTATGAAATATTCAATTATACGATGAAACACATTTTCTTTGACATTTCTTTGGTTCCTTTGCAATATCAGAGTCTACATCGAGAATTTCTAGCGATCTGCTTCATCGTCCTTACTTTTTTCGTACGTATGGTATATGGTACTTCCTGGTTGCTGAGAATATTACGAAAGCAACCCTCCGCCATTACGTGTCTCTTCTGAGTCACGTAGTAGAATCAGCAAGAGTTCTACGAAACCTTAGATATACTTGACTGGTAATATTCTCTGTTATTGCAGAATGTAATCCTTAGTCTAAAAAAATACGCCAATTTATTTGGCTGGTCTGCTGATATAGAGGAAAGTATTTTTTTCAGACACAGACTTCGACGGAAATTTGAAACGATATTATGAGGAAATCACGCTTATAAGGTATCAAAGAAAAAGCACGGATGATATACGGAAAACTGTATTGATATAATAAAGTATGTGTAAGTAAAGATATTGATTCAATTTTGAGAAATACTTTATACGAAATTTTATTTAATATTACTTGGACGATATGCAATAAACGATATCAAATTGTGACTCTGTAATAATATTTGATTCGTAATGGAGAGAGAGAGAGAGAACAGTTTTTTATTAATGACTTTGATCAGGTGATCCTTAAAGACTAAATAATAATAGTAGAGAAAAAAAGATGAAAGAAAGGAAAATAATATTTACTGCGATCTTATTTTGGCAATTGTGAAATATGAAAATTTCATTTGTTTAAGATAAGAGGGATGTTATGGTAAGAGGCAGGCCCATGGGGACCTTGTTCAAATTTCGAGTCGGGTTCCTCTATTTGTCCTGAAGCAGCGATTTTAATGGAAGCATTGCGTATGAATACAGGGTTAATCGGTACAGATACACTAATCGCACTTGATTCTACCAAACAAAACAAAAGGAATTGCCATCATGGCTTTCAGGCAAGGTGTTACTACGTGCTAAATTTATACAATGATGATTTTAAAACAATAATTTTTTAAAATTTTGACAAAATTTATTTGCACGTGAAATTGCATTCGCATAACTTTTAATTCGGAAAGAATTCGTTGAGTTTCCAAAGCTGCGATATATTGAAAGAAATTTTATAAGTTGACACATACGTTACAATTATTGAATGAAATTGTAATTAAGTCGTGATCCAACATATTTTGCTCCCAAAAATTAAAAAAATAATGAAACAAAATTAGAATACACATCTGGTCGTATGCGGCTGTCACATATCAAATATCCGTATGAACGATTAAAGGGAAGTTCGAAATCGACTTTACGAAACTTCGTGAAGACTAAAGGAAGAAAATTTTTTTAACTTCACCGATTTGTCATAAGACCAAGCACACACGAATAATCGCCAAAATGGTTCTTATACGAAGGTAATCTCATCTTCTTATTGAACTGATGAACAAACTTAGTAGAGATTTGTAGTTATTTCACTGGAATTCTAATAGAGTACCGACATAACGTAATAGTTGCATGGGGTAAGTATTATTATACGTGTTCGTATTTAGTGCAGCGTCTGCACTGAGTACAGCAAGCATTTGAATAAAAATTTTGTAAAATCACAAAAAGGAAGCAAAAATAAATGCAATAAAAATAACAAATTCCATTATGGAATTTTGCATCTGAAATATAACTCTTATACTGTGGAAAATCTAACGAACAACAAAGTGAAGTCAGGAAGAATTTTACAAAAATATCAACAGCGCACAATTCGCAATACAATTCGTAAAACGTGCCTAGCATTCCAAAAAGCAAATAGAGGTAATAGCATTTACCATAGTAGAACGTGGACTGTAAAGTAATTTCAGGTGCTAAAGAAAAGAAAAGTGACGAAATAGAAATAAGAAAGGAAACTAAGGAAAAGATTAAATTTGCATTCTGCTCCTCCGACGATATGGAAAATTCGTAAATTCTCACCATTTTCATTTTCTATCTTCGTCACGTTTACCTTTTTTCTTTCACTTGAGACTCTTTGGCACTTCGAATTTCATACCCCACCGTTCCTCCCTCCAACCCCTGTAGTTCATAAGCGAAACGGAAGAGATAGAAGAGTGGATCGCCTTTTTCCAAATAATACGATTATTCTCTAGGGCTCACCAGACAAGGGATGAGATCCTTTCTCTCAGCTGTATGTACTGGCTCCATAATGCTCGCACGTTCTCTCAACTCTTATTCCGAAGGGATCAATTCGAAGGAACTTCCCGAATGGGTCTTTTGACTCTATATATTTTGTGTTGAAGATCATTCTTACGCAGCAATTCGAGGTAGCCATTATTACATTTTTTATCTTCATTAGCAAAACATTGCATTAAACATATAGTCGATCCACGAGTACAATGTGTTTTTTTTGAAAGTTCGCAAACAATGCAATCCTCAGCAAATGACACGTGGCTTTTCACAAGATAACGGATATATATTTGCTAAAGTAGAAAAATAAAATATATTTCAGTGCAAAATCATGCACCTGCATACTTTGTAACAAAAACTGTATGCATAGTCACGTGTGATTTGATAAGGATTGCATTGTTTGCGAACTGTCAAAAAAAAAACACATTGAACTCCTGGACAGACTGTAGCTGGTTATATCGTATAGACTTGTACGAGTAGACTTACACGTTGCATCATTTCGTTTGATTACACTTACCCGACGTTGATCAGTTCAATGAAAATACCTTGATAAATTTATTCGATTTTATGTTATCTGTCTTAAAGATCATTTTTATCGGGCAATTCGGTGTATTCATTATTACATTTTTTATCATCATTAGCATAACCTTACCTCGTAACGTAGTCGGTTATATCATATAGACATATATATACGCTGTATAATTATATTTGAATTCTCCTATACCTGACGTTGATGAATTCAACGAAAATTACTGAATGGGTTTTTTTCAATTCTATATATATTTTTCATTTTAAAGATCATTTTTGCGGGACAAGTCGTGTCATAATTATATTACATTTCTTACCTTCATTATCATAAGATTATCTGGTACCGTAGCTAGTTGTATTGTATATGTTTATATACTATTGTTTAATTTCATTTAATTGCTTTTATGCAACGTTGCCAATTGCTATTCAAAGTGGTACAGAATTACGTCAAAAAGCCAGCCATTAAACAATTGATCATTATATAGTTTCTAAAACTCGCTTCAATTTTGGTTTCCAGCAGTTCTGAGTTTCGTGATTGTTCTACTCGACGTACTGCTGAGACTACGTTCGAGATTTCTCTGTGGCTCTGCAGTACGACGTTGCGCGACAGCTTGACAAATTGTTAATTAATTAAACGTTAATTAAACGACCCGGAGAAACGTCTGGCTACTGTGGTTTAGTCCTATCCGAATCTCCGAGCATCGGATCATTAATATTACCTTGTATTTGCCTATATCGATTCTGTCATAGAAAATTGCTTTCGTGTTTTGCAATTCTTATTTACACACTAGCCGATTTACGCTGTACCTCATTTACGTAATATTATTGGTTTTTACAAATTTTTAAACGTTCACGAATAACCGCGTGGAACGTGTTAAAGTGCTTTATTACTTTGACTCAAAGCTTTCAGAATAATGAGCAAATGGGAGAGCAGTAGTTTCTAAAGATCAAAGAAGTTTCTGGACTCTGCGAAATTATCTTAATTATTTATCCACGACTTTTAACTGATTCATTATCAACGTAAATTACCCATGTGAAGTGAAGGCGGTTGTTTTTTTATAACTTGTTTTTAATCTCCTTACCTTAATCGGTTTTCTGAGAACTGAACAATACTATCAGCGAATCCGAACGATTCTTCGTGATTGTGAAAGTATCATGTAAATAGGAAGAAGAAATATCGCTGAGCATTCAAATTCATTGCTATAATTAACAAGAGTATATCTTTAATCTTTTCTTTCGCAGAATTCTATTGAAACGTATCTTAACAACGCATCTCTAATTTTTATCAAATACACGAATTTGCCATTGTTTTTGTATCAAAGGATAGCGTTAAGATGGATCTTCAATAATTTTCCATGTCATCATTACCATACTACGATTCCCAAAAAGCAGCTTGCCCTTAGATTCATCATAAACTAGAACCATAAAAAATATCAATAACTATACTTAGCATCTTTCCATTACCAAAATTGACAAACATACTAAAAGTTATTAATTTTGCTGTTGTTCAATTTCAGCCCATTAATTGAGAATAAAAATCAATAAATGCAGTTATATACCGTATATCATCAATTCCATTACCTAGTTAAAAACATTTAATGAAACCTATACTCCTCGCAAAGCATTTTATGCTAGGAGATTACATATACTCCATATATAGCTATATATTGTGTACATACATATGTATATGTACTATATATGTATATATTCCGAGGCCATGTAAGAATCTTACCAATCCTAAGAGTAGCCTAATAATAATATTTCTACGGTTCCTAAGCCGAGTAGGGTGTGTCGTTTATCACCCGCTGCTTCGACTCACTTTCTCCTTCCATTTCGCACCCCAAGTATATACAGGGTGTGCAAAATCGAGCGTGAAGAAAAAAGACTGCGCATCAGTCATTTGGACGTCTATTCTTTCGCCGTTCCCTTTCATTTCTGTTGTTTCGTTACTTTTCACATCTGAATCATCAGAAAGCAATGTTCTGGTTTAGCTAAAAAAACGGTATCTTCTGAAATTTGTAAAAAAAATGGCGTCTGAACTCTAGTGCCTAGTAAGAGTCTTTCCAACGCGTTCTACGAAAGGGTCCTTTACTCTTGGCTTAACGGAGTGTAGATGCGAACAACCCTCTCGCGGTTCTCTCCGGGGACGTGTTTTTGCATGCTACAGGGTGCGAAGGGTTGCCTTCGGGGTTGCAAAACGGAATGGAGATATGGGGACTTTTTTTTGAATACCAGAAACTCGCAGCTTCCAGAGGTACGGATTTAGCTAACCACCCTTACTCTGACAGCTTAGTTATACGGAGGCATGGTGAGGCCTGATAACCCCGTAGTTGTTCGACTGATAACTTAATGAGAAGTGCGAGTAAGATAAGAGGGCATTTATCCCTTTTTCTTGATTCTTGTACGGGAATTGAATTTTTCTAATTTATTATCTTTGCCTGTTAGTGGATATCGATAACCTTCTTTTTCTACTACTATACAGGTCGCACGATGGTAATGATTTACAGTCATGGAAATCGAGTACTGATGTAAAAAGCTTTTTTGACCTGCGAACAAAAGGTCTTACATAATCTACGCACTCTTGAGCCTTTTGTTAAAGGCAAAACTTTTCGATCTAATTTTAAAGAGGACGATAGCGGAAGCCAACATCGAGAGCTTTTGATCTCGTGGTTCTGCTTCGCTGCTTGACAGGGACACTTCTTCCTTTCTTCGTCTTCGCGTGATGTACATTGAATGCGCCATTTTTTAAGGGAAGATTCTCTTTGATACCGAAAAGTCCTGAAGATACATGAACTGAATAACGATATTGTCAAAAGCACAAAACGAGTACAACTACCGATATAATATTGGGCATAATATTTTTATTATTCAAAATGGATACCATAATGAACATGTAAATTTTATAAGCGCAGATATAGGTTATTTTGGCATTGATTCAAAATTTACCGTTCGGTATGTTACCCACAGAATTTGTCTCATTAACGAGTAATCGATGCTGGTGATTTATGGGAACCATATGGTCCACGAAGTTTATTAAGGCGCTATAGATATATTGTCCGCAAGTCAAGTGAAAAAAAAGTAAAAGACATTAATAATAACTGAAATTAGCTGACAGTCGATGAGATTAATTACATCCCTAGTTCATGGCGAAATTTCAAAGCCAAGCATGCAGGAAATGTGATGTCATCAATTGATTTGAATCAAGAGAGCTTTTCAGAACCAGTGACTGCTCTTGGTAATTAACGAACCACGCATCATTAATTGGGATTTAATGTCCCTGCAATGCTGCATAATAATACTCATTACGCAATTGAAAGACTATAACGGGTTAATAATCGAATAAAATTAGTTCTCACCCTGCAAATAAGCGGAGTAATCCAATGCTAGTTAGGTGACAAAGTGGGCCTGGTTAATTGCCATTGAAAAGGCAACAAGATTGAGTTAATTTAGTTTTAGGAGTATATACCAACATAAAGGAGCTTATAGGCCGCTATAAGCCTATTTCGTGATAGTACCATAGTCGTTATCAAGACTGTACGTTAACGAAGAATGGGAAAGGTTTTGCTACTGACAACAGGGCCGAATTTGTTAAGCTCTGATTAAGATCGTAGATAACTGATAAGTTTATGTTCATAATGACAATCAAAATCCATCTCAGTTGTTTCGTCCGGACCATTTCAAGAGGCTGATTTGGAATTTGCGAAACAAATGAAACTTGGTACTTTATCCTTTTCTTATGATCAGAATCCTTTAAACCTATTACGAAATAAACGAGACATCCGTAACAGGTAACCCTGACGCTAATTAAGATCTAAAGATATCCAGCCAACCGTCTCAAATTAAGTTATATTTAGTTTTATCAATTAACGAGACTCTATTACAGAAATAACAAAAATACATTTTTCTTACAATTTTTGTATTTTTCATCTACCAATTTGACTAACGTGTCGTAAGATTAGAACTGATCGGGAGTGATAGGATTCAGATGAAATATACAAAATAATTATTACGAACCAATAGAAAAAAAGGTCTATATTAATAAACTTCATTTGATACCTAATTCCACTTGATAAAAACACGGCATTTCGGAAATGACGTTAAGTGATCGTTTCGTTAACAAAATTTCCTTTTATTGATAACATTACGAAACTCGAAACCACGTGATGGAGTATTCAAATCACGTATAGATAAACTGACTGTCACCTTTCTAGAGTCTCGAAACCTTTTCTTCGTATCACTTATCGTCCGTACCCTGGCTTCACTACCGATCACGTTCTCAAGACGAGCAAAGTTCATTGATATTCCAGATGAATCGTTTGGATTACAATTAATAGCTAGAAGGCGATCCGGCTACCACAATAGGAGTACGGAAAGTAGCTTTCATTGCTAATTACATTCGCAAACGATCCAGGTCACTGCCCAAAAGGTGCTCTCGACAATTTGCAAATTGTTATATTCTATTATTTCATCGATCAGATCAAATTCTAAACTTTGATAAATGGCATTCATTGACATTTCCAATCTATACAATATTAGCCGTGATTTATGTCGGAATAACATTAACGAAAAGCAACGTCAGCTTTTACAACAGAATCGCTGACTACGTTCTCTTTCCATGCCAAAGATATTGCTTTACGTCTAACGGCATTAGCATATTTATAAATACAGCAATATCGGAATCGCAGACAACAATGGCATCGTTATACTGGAGCTAAATAAAATTATAAATTATTCAGAAAGGTGTAAATCCAACTTCATTCATCGTAGTATGACGACTGATGGCAAACTTCATTTCGCAAAACTTATCACGAGTAATATTGGAAGACATTTTCCATCGTAAGGAATCAAAGATTTTCTTTGATTTAAATGATTAGGATTCTTCGCTCATACGAAGGGAAAGTGTCCTGCTCGACTAGGCGCATATCCAATGCACCTCACGTATCGAATTGATCGCTTCCGCAGTATATAGCGCCCCACGGGAGAATCAGGAGTCGGACTATCGTCTTGATTTTCGTCCGGGACAAGTCTTTCTTTTATATATTACATCTTGTTGGTTCTATTCGCGCGTGCTGCCTGCAAAATGTTGGTGAGTGATTTGATTCATGTGACATAGAGTGAAGATGCATTTGTGCGTTTGTAATGATAAATTGTATTTAAAAAATTCTGTTTATATTTATAAATATATATATTTCTAATATATTATAGTATAGTATGGTATTGTGATATTATCATAGACATGGTAGTTTGCCAAAGCAACTTGAACTTGGTGAAAATTAAACTTATAGCTCGAGGCTACTTCAGTAGATGGTGTAATTAAATTAATCAGTGAATCTTAATGAAATTTTGACATATCAAAGAGCTCGCCGGATATATTTAGAAAGGAAACGAGTGGCTCTCCTTTTAATTAATCAAAAAGAAAAGTAGCTTCCAGTAAAAGGTAACGTTCATGAGAATTACAGTAGCGTTCGTTTGAAAGAGTAGTTTTATGTCTTTGATTTTTATCGCATCGACACAGGTTAAAGTTTCCCTGTAATTGCGCAAGTATCGGAAGCAACTTACTTTCTTTAGAATAACAGCCGAACAGAAGGCAAACGACTTTATTTTACTTGTGTTTTGTGTACAAGTTGCGAAAGTACTTACAATCGCGATAAAAGCTTTCAAGTATTCTCAAAGTAGTATAACAATTACATATCAATCTTCCAAGTTCTTGAAGTTGTCGTTACAGAAATGCTACAAACTTTGTAAAATTTAATCATAGTTGAAAGATCAAGGTTAACATAATTAAACAGTACAAATGCATGTTGAGTGTAAATTTAATTTTCAAAAAAAACGAAACCTTTGCACGCCTAAAAGTTTTTCAAGCTACTGCATTATGAATTTTATGCTTAATACCTAAATCCTTAATTAATACCTTAATTTTATAATCTTTCTTTACAGAAATACATTCTTATTTGTATCGTCTCATGCCAGCTGGTTTTGGCAGAGCCACCTGTACATGGTATAAGGCCTTCAAATATACTGGGTGGCCCAGAGCAACATGCATCATTCAGTTTTATCCGACCAGGTTTAACTCAAACGTCATACGCATTCAACGGTCCCAGTTCTCATCAAGCCTTCAGTTCCAGCGTTGGAAATCCGCATTTAGCCCAAAGAGTATTGCCCAATGTAGCCCACGCTCTTGCTTACCGGAATCCTGGTTTAGGTACGTCTGATTCTCAATGGATTTGCAGATCAGCCGCTGTCAATCGTGTATACGTTATATATAAGATTTTGTTTTTTCAGGTTACATCCCTGCTGGTCCTGTCGGTACAACTTACGCAGCTGCACCTGCACCAGCGCCAGGTCCGGTAGCTGTTTCTTATCAGGCGCCTTATGACCAAGCCTCGGCTTTGGCGTATCTTCAACAAATTCAGCAGCTTCAACAATATCAGCAACTACAACAAAATCCTGGTGCCGCAGCATATCAAGCGCAACTTGGTCAACTTCTCGCTTTGAGGCAAAGTCAAGCAGCTGCTCAACAGGTGAGAAAAAATATGAATAATTTAGAATATGGCTTAGTATTAATTAGATCTGATAACAATTAATATGAATTGTATTTAATCTTGGTGTAGATCCCGGAACAAATTCAACTTCAGCAGCAACAGCAGCAAGAGCAGCAGCAGCAACAGCAACAGCAACAACAGCAGCAGAATTTACTCGGTATTGCTTATTCGGCGGCACCTTCTGTCGCTCATGTCAAAGTTAATGGAAACGGATACAAATTTGATTTTTAATCAGAATGATTAACGATATAACTTAGAATTTAATGAACCGTGTACATAGAAAGTGAAGATTCGCGAAGAAATTAATGTGAAGTTCGAGATCTTTGAGAGTACCATTATAAGATTGGGTAGTTAATGGAAATTAGGACTGATATCATTTTTCATTCGTGATCTTATTATGATCCATAATAATTATATAACCTACGCTTTGTATTTATTGCAACAGTATTTTGCACTGTTAGAGTTAATAATACTGAATTGATTACGTCAATGAAGCCACAAAGTGTTCAATATACTTTGTTATTGTTATTAAACTATGTACAATTGTATAATCATAAATAAAACTGTACAAGTTTTTACGTTAAATAATAACGAATTCCCTCGAACACTTTTTTCTCCATTCAAATCATCATCAATAATTCAAATATTCAAATAACAAATATTGAAAAGAATTACTTTCAAACAAGAGTATCAGACCCAATGAAATTAAAACAAAAGTTACACTCGGTATGATTAAAACGTCTTTATTTATTTCAATAAAAAAAAAACAATCTTTATATACTTGCAAGAAAGCATGTATTTACATTAAAAAAAAAAAAATTTGACACAGAATCTCAGACCTATTATCCAACCATACCAGAAATACACTTCATCATTCCGAGCCCTTTTAATCTCCCGTTCTCTCCATTGTTTAGAACGTGTCAAAATAATACTGGTGAAATTTTACCAAGCGTAGCTGGTACCCAGCCCACTGAAGGTAGCGTGTCCGGAATATGCCAGGGGTGCAGCGGCAGAGGCAACATTATATCCAAGAGTTGGCACGGCGTATGCACTTTTCACCAAAGGCGTAGAGAGTGATGAGTATGTCAAAGGAGAAGCTGAAGAATATGCAGCAACAGCCGGAGCGGCAAACGTCGTCTTAGCAGCATACGAAAGTGGTACGCCACCGTAATTGCTATAGGGACTGGAGTATGCAGTTTTCAAAACAGTAGACGGCACGCTGGAGTACGATACAGCTGGTCCAGTAGTGTAGGTGGCAACAGCTGGACTGGCAATTTTGTTAGAGTAAGTAACTGGTGAACTGGCGTACGTGTAAGGACTGGCGTAGCTGGTTTTCACTACTGGAGCAGACACAGTAGAATAGGACACGGCCGGAGCGGATGAGTAGGCAGCAATTGCTGGGCCGTGATATTTGGCAGCGTAACTCAGGGGTGAAGGCGAGTAGGTATAGGGGCTGGCATATTTCGTAGCGTAACTTAAGGGTGAACTGGAATAAGGACTGGGGTATCCTTTTACAGGTGTTGAAATGGATGAGTAGGATACAGCTGGTGCTGAGGAGTAGCTGGCGACAGCTGGAGTTGCTGAGTAGCTATAAGGAGCGGCATAGCTGGACTTTATTATGGGTGTGGAAAGACTTGAGTAGGATACGGCAGGGATGGATGAGTAGGTTATGGGACTGACGTTGGGACTTATCACGCCAGCTTGAGAGATAATCACCACTGAGGCGAATATTATGAACTGTAATAGAAACAAAGTTTTTTTTTGATTAAATGAATTTTTATTGACTGATCTACGTATGGGAATGGGCGCGGTATTTTAATTCGCCCCTTGCTATATAATTATGTGGAATTAATGTTTTTTTATTGTTATTAAGATTTAATGAAACTCACCTTCGAAATCATGGTTTCTGAAATGTCTTTACTGAGGCGGACGATCTGGATCTGAAGACCAGGAGAAACTTTTTCTCTTTTATATGATTGTCACTCCCAAACTGGCGCGTTGATGACCCCACCCATCATACTGTTGTCGTCGTCGAACATCGATGCTTTTTCGGGAGGGTTCGTTTTCAGATCGTCTTGAATGACACTATAGGTGCATAATCGAGAAATCATATGCAAGTTTGATAGGATTTCTAACGATGTTTCTAACGTTGAATGATTAGACTCATATTAGGTAGCTACTCAGTATTCCTTAAACCAGTTTTTAATTAACATATTCAGTTTAATCGACACGTAACATATAAATTATATAACAGTTTTATTTTATACAGTCAATATGACAAAGCTTGTCTGACACTCTCACAAATGCAAGTAGTTCCAATTTGCGAAGCAAAGTCGTCCACCTCTTGAGTATCCATATCTACTGTCTATAAATATGAAACTGTGTTTTTAGATTTTGTAATATTTATTACGTCAGTAGTAAAAACCAAATGCTTAAGGAAGAAAAATTTGGAAAATTTCTTTAAAATTTGTGTAATTCATTTTCGATCGATTGTATCAGTGACGGGATTATTATGCATAAATCCAACGGATTTTGAAACTGAATAAAGCGACACAAATCTCAAATGCACCCATCAATTTTAAGAACTTAATCCGATACATAATCGCCACGATTATCGTTGCACAACGCTGCTGCAATTAAAGCTGACAATTGACGAGACGATAATCCGCGAAAACGATATCGCGATCGCGAACTAATGTGGCCAGTGAGTCGCAAATAAAAAGTCCTTTCGAATCGAAATCTACCAGACTGCAGAGAAGGTGTTACATGATTTCTTGAACGTTTCGAAATTGATGCAAATAATATTTGCATATTCTCCACCGTAGCAAATCTTTTCCCAGGTAGACATTGAGATACGTGCAAAAAGTAAGACCGTTACTTTTCACTCCACATGCACTTTAAAACGCGCGCTGTCATTTAAGCAAATTAATTTACTCGATATATATATATATATATATATGGACTCGGGAATGAAGTAAGCGTAATTTTGAAATTAATTGTTACGCAGTTTATCCATTAAAAACCATAACCTTTCCTGTTCTATCAACAAATTGTTCGAAGAGGTCAATGAAGTGCGTGCCATAGCTCATAGCTTTTGTAAATTTTGTTGGAATTTGATAACACACCTCAGCAATTTCTACGCAGACCTTCAAAATTTTACATAATGAAAGTATCTACGAGACGAAGATTAATGAACGTAACGTTACGTAAGTTGACGGCACTGATTGTCAGCTCTGGTAACTTACAATAACGCCCTACGAAACCCTGTACCTATTTACAATGAAAAGCGGTTCATGTTACGAGATTGTGGATAGATTAACGTTGCATTTCAATTTGCCCACATTTTTTCTGCATTCTCAATATTTAACGCGTCATCCAGTTCTTCTCTTTTCCACAATACCAGCCGCAAAAACGTTTCGAATTTTTCGCCTCCGACAAAGTATTGGATTCATTCACCGTGAAAATGGGTGTTTAATGTTTTTGCAAATATGCAAACAAGAGTATCGCGACCAACCATAAAATGTAGGAGCATAGCATACACTATGTCTCCCATACTATGTACACGGAATTACTTTGAATATAAAAAAGAGAAAAAAAACCCTAAAAATAGATCAACAAACTTTTACCGCAAACGACATACACGTTCCGACACATCGTACGAATATCGTGCCAAAAAAGGATGAATAAAAGATAACAAAAAAAAGCACAAATATTGGCAAAGTAGAGCTCGTTATCTTTGGTTGACTTTAATTATACAATACTTTCTATGACATAAAATTTCATAAAAATGAAACGAACAAAAAAATTTATGTTGCACTCGATTCTGCATACAACATATTAAAGGACCAATAAAATAAATTTTAAAATTATGCTGCCAATACTTAACAACAACGTCGTTCGTCGACTCTAGTAGATTTGATTTAATGACAATCCATTCCCATAATCTCCCGAGGGCAAATGCGAGAACAAAGTCACTAGGAATAAATCTACCTGAAGTTTAACAATGACATTCATGTTGCAATCTTGCGTCGCGTTGTGCGGCCACGATTGGGTATTGCGATTACGTCTAGGTCTATGAGATAACTGACGAAATTTGGTGCCCACTCAATTTCCTTAGGCATTGTATAATAAGGATCATGCTACGTTACTAATACCTTATCCTAGATCTTAGATCTAAGTTACTTAGTACAACATTATCATTGTATCGAATAAAAATAAAATATATTTAAAAAATGTATTTTCCACTATTGCGTAGATCAATGGATATATTGTTGTTGTTGTTGTTATTTTATAATTGAATTTATATCAGAAATACTTAAAGTCTAATAATGATTTTATTTGTGCAAACATTATTTTACGTGGAAAGTACTTAAAACAGTCAGAAATAATATTTACACTGCATACTTGCCAATTAGTAATATTTCTTAATTAGTACAATTTATCAATATAAAAAAATCTAATTTTCAAAGCTATAACTGCATTTACAGTTCCTATAAGTCAATACCCAATGTTCCAATTCGCAGGTGCTCACGATACATGAAAAATTGTTCAAGGTACGATTGATACGAATTATAAAGGAGTTTGATTGATTTTAAATTGAATTGTAACGATTACAAGTATTTGCACAGGTACAATTAGGCTTGCTAGAGACCAAAGGCTTGTGGCTGTAGGTCAAGGAAATAAGTACAAACGTACTACAATGTATCCCAAGTCGATTTTTCGCAGTCAGTGTCTGTCATAGACGGACTATGACGTAACGACAATTTGCAAAATCATCTTGGTATAATTTCGCGTGTATAAGCCCTGCGGGAAGGACTGGCGTGTTGCTGGTGAATTTATGAATGAATCTCCTGCGGTGAACAGGTGCGTTGTTGCTCATCAAAAAATTCACTAGATACCTAGATATATGCACTAGACAGATCGATATTCAAAATACTAATGATAAATCGATCTATATACTTGTTATTACACTATCGATTATCTTAAAGCCTTTCACTTCGTCTGATCCACGGGTGAATGACAGACGAATCCACTCTCAAATCTGAGTATTGAATAATCTGGCTGTTTGATGTAGAACAAAATGTATCATACATAATAATTATAATAAACTTCTAATCCCCTAGTAATAATCCATAGAGATAGTATGTACAAATATACATGATATGTTCGGATTCTAATATAAGTTTTGTTTTATTTGGTAACAGTGGGTAAACCATACGTGTTATACTGCATTTGAGAGCGTCGCCGAGTTCTCTTCGGTATTTATACATGGCGTCGCAGTCTGGTTACCTTGGACCAGTTACAGAATCCTTTCTTTTATTTCCAGGAATACTCCCGCTCCTGACATATACTGCACAAAATGTATTCCAGTTCAGAGAATCGCACCTTTATCGAATAGTGCGAGGAGTGAAATATGAATCCATGAATAAATTATGCCTGGTCCATTGTGCTTGGCGCAGAATTCTATGTATAAACGTAAAAGTTCCCGATGTTATCGCACCTCGATAGAAAAGAAAGTGCGTTAAATGACCTTGATCGAATTTTCTCGAACCCCCCGTCGTCTCGTAGATGCGGACGGAATCGTATTAATGATAATTATACTGGAGTAATTTTACTTCCGAAATACAATTAACTGCCGTTATATCGCCATGATTTTATCCATTTGGCTCGTCGCAACATTAATGGTGGAGAAGTGGGCGAAATCCCTTATGGGTCAGCCGAGACCGGAGTTGCCGGTTGGATACGAGCTTTTTGTCGCAATATTTCCCCGCGATCGACAAAAGCTTCCCTAATAGCCTACCTACCACTTCTTTCGGAAGTTTTGAAAAGGGAAAAAAAAAGGAATGCTGTCCCAACAGGAAAGAACATCTTTTTGTCGTCGGATCCTATCGGACCTTCATGACAATGGCTATGGTTGCGAGTGGATGTTTTATTGGATATTGGTGGGCAAATCAATCTTGCGATAGTGCCTTTGTATCTTGTTAAAAGTAATTATTCAAGTACTATGCTCTTTTTTTAATTTATTCAAGATCAATGATTTTACGCAAATTATATTTCTACGTCCTAATAGATTCTTCTTTTGCAATGCGAAGCACAGTGCAGATACTCTTTTTCTCATTGTGAATTTTTACATTAATACAAAAAATGATATAAGTATAAAAAATACATTGTATTAAAATATACTTGTCTGGATTACAACTGTCAGATGCGGTTAACACAAAAGAAAGTTAACGAATGTTACGCAATTGGTGACTGGTTAAGATAAATCTGCGATAACAGATATTTTCTTTTTTCTTGCGTCACTATTACGCACGCTTTGTCTCTTTGCCATTGCGTACAACTTATTTGATTATGCAGTACAATTTTACAGATCTCATACTTGATATGAAAATTACAGAAATTAAAAATCACCCGAGTAAACTTAATTAAAGAAACGTCAAAAGAGCATTCGTTCGTAATATTACATCATGTCAAAGTAATTGTTCATGGATTGCACAGTATTTTTTAAATATACGTACAAATTTGTATGTGATATACCAAGCACGCCCAAGATAATGGGCCAACGCGAGGACAGATTACACGCGTGTAATTCTCATAATCTACTACACGTTCGCCTTTCCTAATATGCAGTGAGTGCTCTACATAGCTGATCGTAAATTTAGCGTCGCGGGGACCACGCCTCAAATGGCTTCCCTGTTCCCCGCTGTTCTCCATCAGTTTCACAAAAGGCCCAGATGGGCGTCTGGGGGTACCCCCCGTGCCTCCCAAGACCCCTCTGGACCCCAATGAGAACATTTGGGCCCCTCCTGGAACCTCTTGTGCCTTACGGAACGAGCGCGTGTCAAAACACGAAAGGCCGAAGATCTCCCGCTCTCCCGTTGGACCGCGATATTAATCGAAACCTATCGACCGGATCGTGGGGGTCGATTTGTATATATACCGAGACAAGGGTTAGCATTAAGCAGATCTAACCAGCTCTCTTAACTAAGCAACTTCAAAATGGCCTTCAAGGTAAGCGACCATACAACAAAAAAGCAATTTGTTCCTAAAAGTCATTTGAGAAGCAAACTAATGTTAACGGTACCAATTATTCAGTACTGATCAAACGTAGAGACACTTATTTTTCGCTCAAGATTGTGTAACAAGTTCCCGAAAAATTCATCTAATACAACTAATTAAGTAATTTGTTAATTTTTAGTTCGTAGCCCTTGCCGCCCTCCTGGCCGTAGCTCACGCCGGTGGACCCGCTGCCTACAGCATCGCCACCGCACCCGCTGACTACGGTAGCGTCGGTTACACCCAGGAATCCACTCACAAGGGTTACGCCGGCCAGAACGTCGTGTCTTCCTTCAGCAAGGCAGTAGACTCCCCACACTCTTCCGTCCGTGTAAGCAACAGCCGTGTCACCAACGATGCTCTCGTCAGCCACGCCGTTGCCCCCGTCAGCTACGCCGCCCCATCTCTGAGCTATGCCGCCCCATCTCTGAGCTACGCCGCACATGCACCAACTTACGGATACGCCGCCGCCCCCGTCGTAGCCAAGGCCGCATACTCCCCCGCCACCGCCGTCTCTTACTCCACCATCTCCAGCCCACTCGTCGCTAAGGCTGCATATGCCGCCCCCGCCTTGAGCTACGCTGCCCATGCCGCCCCCGCCGTGAGCTACGCTGCCCATGCCGCCCCAGCTCTGAGCTACGCTGCCCATGCCGCCCCAGCTCTGAGCTATGCTACCCATGCCGCCCCCGCCCTCAGCTACGCTGCCCATGCTGCCCCCGCTTACGGATACGCCGCCGGCGCCCCAATTGCCCATGCTAGCTTCAACGGTCTTGGCGTTAACTACGCCTGGTAATTTATTTTTACGTAATTATCAAGTCTACTACTAAACGCTCTAGGATGTACATACTTGTCACCTATTTATATTGAAAATAAATTTATAATGAGTTTTTTCGACTCTATAATTTTGACTCTTTTTACTCTTCGGTCTCCATCCATATTCTCTATCATATAGTTATACTGCCACTGATTGGAGTATCAGTTTGAGACATCTTATCCGTCTTCTGATGCTGACTTCACATACGATAAGGGTATTTTCTGAACATTTTTAAATGACCACTTTGAATACATATAAATAAAAGCAGTTTGGATTATAGATATTACTGTACGTGGATATATTTTTCTTAAAAAAAAATGAGATTTACGAAATTCCGATTATATCTTCGAAAAAAATATTTCCTGTCATATGATTGTATCCAAATAAGATTACAAAATCCAATATACCCTGTGTTTCCTTCGCAACAGACATATGACATACGTCTGCTCGAACTCACATCCGTCCCGTCTTTCTCTTCTCTTTATACGTCTTTCTCCTGTATGCAAATAAACAATAAATTCCGTTGCTGTTCAAGCTATTCATAAGCTTCAATCAATCCATTGACACGTTCTCTAGAATATTGACAGCTGAAATTTTTCTGCAATATCGAAACATCAAAGCTACATATCCATTCGTACAGAGTATGTTATGGGAATAGAAACTGTTTCACGTATCCAAAATTCCAACTGTCACCAACGTCATATGTTCCTACAGCTGCTATCATGAATCATTGGCGACCAATGATTTTCGAACTTTCTCTCCCGACAGTAGCGACAGCGTATGCGACAAACTGGATTGACAGTTAATAACGGCAGTACAAGGTTGCGGCAACACGGCTTTCTGTGAATTTTTAACTGTTTCAGGTCAACCTTTGTTTCCACAATGGAAATATACATACAATGGACGATCGATACAACAGCTATCGCACTGGTTAACGAAAACCAACGAATCTGATTATTGACGACAAAAATTTCACTTGTACATAGTCACGTATAGGTGTACACGACAGGACCGGTTTTCATTAAACTCTCGAAATCGATCGATACGATCTAATTTCCGATGTAGATCAAATTTCGTATAGACACTTTAAACTAGATCCTTTATTTGGGTTTGACTGATGAGACAGAAATTTTACGAATGACGATTACATAAAATTTAACAATCCAACGTTTATCCTGGTACAGTCTTCGTAAAAAGACGTGAAGCGTAAAAACATTTTTCTAAATGAATTACAACACTGTTATTTTTAATGAAAAAAATTGTACGATGGGTCATGAAAAAGTTTACGTATAATGGTGTATTCTCCCTTTATCTTCCATTTTTCCGGAAACTTTTTCAAGACCCCTCCTATTCATTTCCCACTTTATTGATCTCGTTCGTAAGTTATTATTCTCGTGTATATAGTCGACATTCTGCAAATTCACAATTGCAACGGTATTTATCCGACGTGCTTCTCCATTGTTAAGCATCAATGGAAACCACCTTAGTGCAACATTAGAGAAATAGGTCAACGTTAAAAGGTATGGAAATACTTGTACGTTCTCTACGTCGCTTCAATCATTTATTGTGAGATGTTATAAGTGATTTAGATTTTCAAAACAGTACAATTAAATCCCCTTTTACACAATGTACTGGGTGAGACAATAATTTTGAAGAATTATACAATCTTACTTATAAATCTTATACGAATATTACACTTACAATTTGCTCCAAACTTTATAAAAGCTTACGAATTTCAATAGGATTTGGTGATATAATTTTAACTGTCACAATCAGACGTCGACGCTCATCGTCGGTAGACCGAACGATAATTCCTTTCGCACGAGCGCCGAAATATTTGCCGACCATATATAACACCCGAGCCCTAGCAGTATTTCAAGCGGTAGAACAAATTGTTCGAACCGGTCCGCCAAATAGAATATGCAAATCGCGTACTGGAGAAAGCCACTTGCGTACCTCCGTCAGGGGGCTGCTAACCCTAGACGCCCTTAAAATAACAATGAGCGTCGTTTACACGAGACAACTTGTCGGCGGATGACAGCACATTGCTCGATTTCTCAATGGCCTAATTGGATTCATAAAAAAAAAGGAAATCATTTCCAAACGCCCACCCGAACGACAATTTTCAAACAATTGTGTAATTACATTTCATACCAATTGAACACAGCGAGTTGATAACGATTTGTCATTTCGTATAATCATCTTTTTCATAACGTTAAATTATTTCCTAATTAAAGAAAAACATGTCAATTCAACTTTTTGACGTACGGTCCTTGTCTCTTTAAAGGATGACATTTCAAGGTCAATTCAGAATCCCTATTGGAAGAACCACCCCCTGTCCTTAGAAGCGTTAAAGACGTCTCGTAAACATCTTAAGAAAACCAGACGTGTCCCAACTTTTTTTTTCTTCTTCACTTCACCCTGTCTAACCCTCAAACCATCCACTTGTACCGAATAAGTAGTTACCAGTCTAAGCCGAAGCTTCAATGGATTGCGATAGAGTTCTCAAGGGTGACTTTGGTTCGGTAAAATTCGACAGAACAACAGTACCAACTTAAACTGCTCATATATCATGCAACTAATCAAGGGGTAGCTGTATAGCTGTATTTATATCAGTCAAGTTTCCCAATGGCGTATCTGGACTCTAGTCTAGACATCGATTAACTACGAGGCTGATGGCTGCTGGGACTGTGACCTTTGACCGAGAAGTTTCAAGGATTAATTTTCTCTCGTGTTTAGAGAACGATTGATTATTACTATGTAAAATACACAGCGCGTATTAAGGGATTCTTGTATACGTAATCCAAAATACAAACCGTCTATCGGTACGTTGAATACCCTATAACTAGGTACGGCCGTTTCGCCTAATCCTGGCTTTTGGGAATTTCATGTATTTCTCGATAGTAATCACGATTTTGTATTTTGAGTATTCAATATTTACCATATAACAGGAATTCGTGTGAGTATATAAAATGAATCCTGTATCAATTTAATGTTACTCGTGATTTGGGGTCAGAATGCAATGAGGTCAGAATGCTTTAGGGTCAGAATGCAAAGCAGTTACACACGTAATTGATTTTCGCCCTTTGTCTGTAACATCTTGACAATAAAGACGCTATTATTATTATTATTATTATTTTGGAAATAGTTGTCAATGGTAATTTTCTTATCTAGGAAAGAGATTGGTGTCAGTTGAAACACAATGTCGAATGAGACAAAAGATTTTAACCTACTGTCTATTGGTAGTGAACAAATTTCAATGACTGATCAGCTGTTTTGTCGTTCTAAGAAAATGTGACCAACAATTTTGCATGAAAATTCTATGAAGGTCGTCAACAATATTAATCAAGGTATAATTGGTATTACGATACTTTCACAACGTGCGCAAAATATATTTATGGTGGTCTATGGTATCGTTGTGAACCAATTACTTGTTACGATACTGAAGTCGCGCGTTTCGTAATAATATCTCACACGATATGCCTATGTCGTAAGATCGGTCACGAAGAGTCCCTATTATTCGATAACAAGTGTTCGATTAATGGCACCGAAAAATAAAGAGGAAAGGCGAACCTAACGTAATTTACTTCAACAAAGATACCCATGAATCATATCTTCGTTGTGAAATGGTATCTCTAGAGAAGAAATCGCGCGGGTTTCTGTGTACGTCAAGGTAATAAGAACCAAAGTAAAATTATAAATCTCGAAGATACCCTATATAATGTATAAAAAGATACCTAGTATATTGAATTACAAAAAAAAAAGAATCCAGTAAATCCCAAATGACTTAACCACAAAACATTAATTTGATTCATTCCGAGTTCCAAGTAACAGCCACGTGAAAAATTGATTACATCCATCTCAAAGTACAACTCGATATTCCGTCGCGTAGGTGCACGTTTGGAATAAATTATGACTTTAGCCCGAAGTAACATTTTGAGTAATACTATTAAAAAAACAATGAGCAAAGTGTTTTTTCGGGTAGTCGAATAGCGTGAGACAAGCAGCGTTAAAATGACCGAAAAATAAAATGGGCTTTGCGTGTATATTAATGAGACGAATTTAAATAATACCACTTTCGATTTCACTTGGACCACTTAATGCTATCGAAAAGTCCGATTATTCGGATGGATCATTAAACTTTACATTCAGTGAGAGAAGCTTTTGCATAATACCGCAGTGCACTGTTTAACTAATGGAATTTACGGGCTTAACGTTCATTCCGGCCTCAAGATTTTCGCGCCACGGGTTAACAGGATGGCAAAGCGGATGGTCAATTTCAAGTATAATTTATTTGCTGCATGTGCAGGGTACTTGATTATGTATACTGCAAATGAAACCAGTGTTGCAGCAGTTGTCTTATAAGTTATCAAGGTTTACGTTTTCATTCCCTGTATTATTATTATTCAAGCATTACGTTACCATACTCTGTAAATGGTTGGCAACGTTGCATTCGTCAATCTTCTGTAGTTTCTCATAATAACAGAATCCCTTTTTAATGATTATGGTCATAATAGCGTAATCGCAAAGTGCAATTGTCTACTAAGACATAGGTACCTCTATATGGAAGTGCATCGTATTTAACGTTACGTGTTTGTGCAACTTCAAAGCTGAATTTCAGTTCTCTTTGCGTAGACAATTTCAAGAGATAAAAGACAGTATTGCATATGCCATTGAATTACGACTGAAAAAGAAAAGTTATCAATTATCGTGATAATTAAGAATGCAGTTGCTTTCGACAAAATTTGGAAGTCTGAATAAAGCAGTTATCGGCGTTAATAATTCTTGAATATAATACAAATTGATGTATTCCCCTTACAAATAACGATATACTTTGCCACGGTTATCATGAATGGATTAACATTCTTTCAGGATATATAGAGATATATACGGCTATATTCATACAGGGATATATAGGGCGGAATAAAAAAAGACAGAGTCTCATTACGTAATAATATGCATATAACAATAAACCCCCTACCGTGTACGAATGCGAAATGTTAGCCTGAAGGGAAATCTTGCTCGTCGTATCTATAGTGATGTGATAAGATATTCCATTACATTGAAGGGACGAAATTTGTTAATGAAATTTCGAATAGAATCTCAATGTACGTAGTTATTTAAGGGATGAGTGCTTTGGAGGACTAAGGGAAAATAAACAGTTGCCCTCTATCAGGAATTCCATGATACTGAACTCTTGACTTTACTTAGCGAGCAGTTAAAACCCTTGTCAATAGATGTACATACGGGTTGTTTATAGTAATACCAAGATAGAATTGGATAAGTAGTAAATAGAAGCCTTTGGTTAAGATCTGTCACGAATGAATTGACGTTCATTTGCGAATGTGCAGTGTTGTCCAATTTGGACGCATCAGTTAACTTTAACCAACTGCCATGAGGTTCGCTTTTGTTTAATTGATTATTTAATGTTATTGAATGGCCAAGGGAAAATTAAAGTTTTCTACGTCAATTGGCAAATTGTTTGTCTGCAAAATACTGAACATTTGTTCGTGGTTTAATTCTTCGTTGACAATGACTGTAATGGGGAAATAATTAATGGGTATAAGGGTAAAGTTAAAGCGATTACATGACATCTATTGAACTAGTACGTTTAAATGGATGGAATATTGTATATGTAAACAGCTAAGGATTAATATTTAATTACCACTGACGAAACAATTATTAGTACTTGATTTACGTTATGTGTACCTCCTTTGACGTCGACGCGATTGCCAACGGAAATAAATAGGGATATTGGAATTTCACAGAACTCAGTTATATATTATTCAAAATGCTCTGACGTTGACGCGCTTATTATAAACGTGGATAAATTGATGCACGAGACGTTTCAGATCGTTACGTGAATATTATGTGGTATAAATTATAGAATACTTGTGATGAATTTATTGAATTTTGCATTGTATAATTGATGGTTTATAGCGTGACGTAATATCTAGTTGATGAAACGGATATCATGAAATTTATATTTTCTATTGTAGCCATGATAGGAAATACTTTTCTCCATATTAAATGTATAGAGTAGACAATACAACTGAAATGAAATTGATATCTTCCTTTTTAAAGGTATCCTATAGCGTTTTCAATACACTACAGTTTATTGGATCTGAGATGCAGAAGGGTCGAACGTTCGCCTAATGGAACATCCTATGCTTTTGAATTTAGCTAATCGTAATCTTTATTCAATGTAGCCACGTGGAGGCAGTTTTTAGAGTTAAAATGTTGAATTATAGTTGGTACTTCTTTATCGACTGTTGCTAAAGAAACAGGATTCGGGCCTTCACTATGTTCACAAAGAGACTACGTTTTCATCGTGCAGGATTTAAAGAGGATTAACCAATCATGTGCAAAATTTGAGAAGAATACAGAATGTTTCTGCTCAAATGTTGCACATGATTGGTTAATCGTACTTAAATCCTGCACGATGAAAACGTAGTCAAAGTCTACGAAGGAATAAAATGATATACCATACTTATGGATTAAATATTTTGTCCGAAGTAAAATTTTGAATTGTATTTCTTTACCGACTGTAGCTAAAGAAATAAGGTTCAGACCTTTGCTATATTCTCAGTTGATACAGAGAATCGAAATAGCTACGCTTGAAGTAATATCGTTGACTGAAGAGATAAATAGACTACTCATCTTATGAGATATGTTATCACGCAAACCTGGGTATCACCGACACCTACAGATCGAGTTTACCAATTGATATGCTAAACATAGATATATATATATATATTCTGCGTATCAGAATCGAGTAGCTCAGAATATACGAGGATGCTAGTCTATTTATCTTCAATCAACGGTAATATTAAGGGAAGAAATGAATCCCTTACCTGCGATTCTTGGGCCGCAATTAGAAGTATCCGATGCCACAACTCGTAGCGCAAGTGTTCCAACTTTCGTAACGGGAAGAAGAAGGAATAAATTAGGTCTCTTAGTAGAGGACAAGTAGAAAGAAAAAGTGAAGTCGGAAAGCACGATGAAAGAAGAACGAGGAAGTGAAAAGATGATAAAGGAAAGGTGTTTCAAAGTAGGAAAGGGAATAAAGAGGGTGAAATGGGCCCTGCCTCGCCCATTTCCGTGGAGTCCTACCTCTTTACAAGGGAACTACGACCCCTCCGAGGCCCAACAGAGGACTGTGTTTTGGAGATTGAGGAAAAAACCCCCCGAGTCCTGAGACTACCACGCTCAGGACTCAGGGGAAAAACCTCAGGAACGGAAGGAAGTCGGGCCGAGCGACAAGAAAGACGCAAAAGGTAAGTTAAACGCGCAAAGTCGACCCCTTGTCTCCGACAAAGGGTGACTTTAACTTAAAAGGTGTTCAGAAGCACATATACTACTCCAAATGAAACTAACCCAGGAACCCAAGGATAGGCAGGACTTTGCCCAGAGCAAAAAGATCAACAACGTCTTGGAGCGTTTCCAGCAAAGCGAACAAATTATACTAAAGACGCGGAAGGTAGACACCCTGGTTAGATTCACCACACGAAAGACTATGGCCGTAGTGTACCCTAAGGGGGCTCAAGGCCCCCGTCGGGAGGTCCGGAGACACCATGTTGCGGCCACAACTTGGGCCCAACCCAACTGATTAAGCTCAGTGGATGAGGCGGAAGGGCAACCCCCGACACCATAGTCTACGTATAGCTACTCCAACAGAGCGAATACCCTCGTATAACTACTCGAATGAATATGCTCAGGCCGACCAAAAAAATAGGAAAAGTAAGATAAGCACAATGGAAAGTGAGGGGGAATAGAGCGAAAGAAGAAAGCAAAAAGAAAGAAAAAAGGAAAGAAGTAAAGAATAAATTAAGAAATGAAGAAGGAGAAAAAGAAATAAGAAAGTAAAAAATATGGAAATGGAACGTAAGGAATAAAGGTGGCTTTTCATGGAGCGATAAAATCGCAGCGATGAGAGGGCACGTGACCTTAGAATCGCATAAGAGCTAATGTATTTCAAGCATTCGAGCGATGTTTTCCCTAGATATTCCCTAATCGCTCGAAGTTGAAAATATCCAGCTTCATATGGACATCGCTAGCGATGAGCGATGCATGAATTGGCACCTTAAGAGTATAAAAGTAAAGAAGAAAAAAATATAGAAAAAAAGAAGGATGGAAATAGATAGGACGGGAGTGTCCAAGACATCAATATAGGAGATCGGATCGTGGAAGAATAAGTCCTCCGCGACTGGTCATTTCCATAAGTGGTCCCCCCCACTCCCCGGAACCTGCGCGACAAATCTGCTCTCGAACAAATTTTTCAATTTCCAGTTCTTCTAAATGTTCCCCACTGTGGTTCCTGATTTCTAAATGTTAATCTATAAATATATGAAATTAATTAATTATTTTAACATCTCAATATGATGTTCACTTTTTAATATTTCAATTTCAACTTTGATCCGTCTTCGAAATTTTACAAAATTCGAATTTAATTAATCAATCATTTTTTCAACAAGTTTTTTTGAATATATTTTTTGATGTTAAATAATTTAAACACGGTCTTCTCCACTTATCGTGTGGCTATGACAATAAGACTAAAATAGCAACATTTATGTTAAGAAAAAATTGTATAAATGCGATTGTTGGAACACTCACGCTACGAGTGGCGGCAACTGACACAACTAATTACGTCCCAAGAATCAGGGCACTTCCAACATGAACTTTCATTTCTGTCACACTACTTCTTGTGGCTCGAAATCACTCATGCGACTCTGTGTATACATCCGACTCATGGGTTTATAATATTCAGCAATATTTAGCGTCCCCGGTAGAACGGCGTGGAACGGTGTGTGTAGTGTGCACGTGTTTTTCGTACAATTTTGATTATTAGACTCATTAAAAAATGACAAAAGTGAGAAAAGTAAAACGTAGAAAGAAGTTTCGAGTAAATGTAAACCGTAAAAGATTGCGGAATAAGTTGCGAAAATTACCTGCAATAGGATGGTAAGTTATTTTAACCTCTAATTTAATAACCATGCTGCATAAGTGTTTGTATTGCAAGAACTAATTATTATAATTGTTTTTGTTATTCTTTCAAGTGAGGAAATAAAACAAGCTTGGGAAGTAAAAAAATCAACACGAAGTAATTTAGGCGAAATGGGCTTGGCGTATGATCCAAACGAAATATTGAAGATACCCAATACAAAACGTGAACTCATAGACAGTGTCAAAGATAAATTTAAAGATACAGAACGTGACGAAGATGATGAAGAAGAAGTTAAGAATGGTCCACCTGCGAAAATTCATGTTGCAGAGAAACTTGAGTCTGAAGCAAAAGCTCCTAGAGTACGCTTGTTTAAATTGCCCAAAAATGAAGTTCAGTTTGCTACATATATGATGGACAAGTATGGTGACGACTATAAGGTAATTATATTCAAAATATTCCTTACACATTTGTTAATTTTTTTAAAATTTCTACAAATCGTTTGTATAGGCAATGGTGAGAGATCGGAAAAATTACTACCAATTGACTTGGCGCCAAATACGTTCAAAAATAAATAGATTTAAAGGCGTTCCTGAGCAGTATGCTGAGTATTTATTGAAAAAGGGTGAAATAGTCTTAGATGATCCTGAGCCTTTGGAAGAAACCAGAAAAAAAATTGCACAGGATAATATTCAGAAGCATTGTATTCCAAAAAAACGAAAACAAAAAGCAAAAGAACCTCTCTGGGAAGTAGAATCTATTAATGGCGATGATATAGACCACAATATCGAAGAAGAACCTGAAGAACTCCAATGTTCAAACAATCAAGCAAAGAAAAGTGTTATTGCAGATGACATTCAAAATGGTTCGCAGAAGAAATTAAAATTATTTCCAGACGACAAATCTGATGATGAGAATGAAAATGAATTGAATAATAAAAAGTCAAAATCAGAGAATATCAACAATAAAAGTATAGCGAAGAAACGCGAAGCAAAGGATGGCTTCAGTACTGATAAAGTACAGAATAAAAAATCCGAAAATAATAAACGAATGGAAACTCTAAAAAAATTGTCTTCCAGTGACAGTGACACTGAAGAGGAATTTGAAGGTGACGATGATGAAACGGGATTCGTGGATTTAAGTGATATGAGTGAAGAGGGTTTGTCGGATGATGATATTTTGGACGATGGTGAATTCGTTACGGACAGTAACGAGGAGAGCGATTAACATTAAAAGAAAATACTTTGTAATTCAATCCGTATACGGGTATTTTGGAAATATTGTAAATATGTTGACTTACATTGATAAAAAGATTGTCACCATTATTATAATTTTTATTTTTTACAAATTTGACCTTGGGGCAGTGACTATATCTAAGAAAATGATTACATAGTCGTAACTTTTTAACGAAATTTTAATATATCGAAATAGTAACATTACACTGATATGGCACCATTTTCTAAATTTAAATTACCATAGAGGAAAACAAATTGTACTGTGCGTTTGAAGCTTTTGCGAAAAATTTTACAACCGGGCTTTAATATACAACTGTTCGCTAAAATACGCTCGAAAAATTTGCGCTAAGATAAAAAATCTATTGCTGGCGATATATCCGTAATGCTTATAAAATAGTAGAAAATCGAGTAATACTGGTTATTAGAAAAAGGAGAAAATTAAAAAGAATTACAGCAACTCAACAGTATAACAGATGACATACACGTTTCAACTGGATCACCCTGCCTTATTCGATAGTATTAATAAATCTAGTGTCTTAAAGGGACATAGTAAATTTTTGATGCACAATTTTCACAGATTTTCTAGAAATATTTCTTCTCTATCGTTATCCTCCGTTTTACTGCCTTACAAAGAACACCAATAATTCACTTAATAATTCTTTCAGCCCTTTCACAATATATTAGTGTTATACCCTCTGTCCTTTCGAGTGGAGTTAAACTGTGTTAGATATTAGAGCTAGTTTAGGATGAAACAGCCATCGCGAATATTTTCTTCCTTACAACATCTACTGAGGGATGATGCCAGCTGTGCTCAGTCACACCCTGGGGAAGTTCTGGTAATGGACGAGTTTGACAACCAATCACTTCAATCTTGTGTTTATTGGCAGGAATACTACGTAAATCGAGTGCTTCCTTGACCTGATCAGGTCTCAAAGCATTTGGAGAATCCTAGGAAAATTTATTATTGAACGTGTAAATGTACCTTCCTTATACCTGAGTATTAAAAACATTTTGACCATATAGATTCAATTAAATAATATACAAGTTTATTAATACTACAATCTATTGGAAGGAAGTATGAAAGTATGTACAGCAGAAGAAAGATTGCTTGTGACATTACCTGCTTATTTGCAATCACTAAAATCGGTACAGTATCCATTCTAGAATCTCCCAACAGCTGCTTAAGTGCAGAGACCGCAAGTGATAATTTGTTTGTATTAGACGCATCCACCATAAATACCAAAAGGTCTGTGTCTTGCAGAAAGTTACTCCAATACTTTCTTGTATCGTCAGCACCCCCAACTATGAGTGAATAACGAATCATAGTGGGAATAATGATATAAAATCATTTTAAGTTGAAGAAGAGTATTCAATAACATACTTTCCCAAATATCAAAGACATAGGGTCCATTCTGTAATCTGAAGACACGGAAACCATGGGTCGATGCTGTAGGAACAATGTACGAAGTCCCATTAGCAGCTGCAATCGCTTGATTCATTACGGAGGTCTTTCCTGCACCATCCAAACCCAATAGGAGTACCCTTCTCTCGTTGCTGTCATCGATCTGAATAATTCCCAAAATGAAGACTACTTAATCTTTTGAAGACTACTAACACAAAGCAGTTAATTAAAGAGGAAACAAGCAAACCAGAATAATTAAACAAAAAGCCACAAGCCTTAAATTCTAGTAAACAAAATATACTCAAAGAATCAAGACCCTACAGCCACCCACGAAGCCCCAAATGCAGTATAGCGATACACACCACTATCATTTCAACAGATTTATAGTAAGGTTAATAGTTCCCTGTACAAATATAAAAGTTACAAGTAAATTAAATAAAAATAGTAATAGCCACAATAGAAAATCATTAAAGCAACATCTCAAGATTCCACCAGCCAAAAACAATCCATGACTCAATTACATGAAAGGACAAAAGAATAATTAACACATACGGTTAAAAAGTACATGTAATCCTAAGAATAACCAAGAAAGGTAAAGCAAAAAGTTACATAAACTTTGTTAAAAATACAAAGATTCTGACCTTGGAAACCTCTTCAAAGCCTTCGTCAATCGACTTGAGTTCTCTTCTTCTCCAATATCGATAGGCAACATAAGCACCGACGCAAGCACAGCCGACGCAGAAGATAGTCTTCTTACCGTAGCGTGACACGTTCACGACCATTTTTCTTTAGCCTCTTCTTTAGCCTCTCACGAATATATCCGTAAAGGGAAAATACTGTTTTCCCTTATTTGTTTAACTCCACGTGACAGACAACACGCGCAGTCGCCTAGCGTCTTCTTGACATGTGCGATCAGCGTTCAATGCGCAGGCTGCTGCGATTAACATTCTTCCATTACTCAACCTTTACATGTGGCGATGTGGCCAGTTTCGTATGTAGCAGCAGAGGTAGCAGTGAGTATAGCTCAAATTGCGACACTCAACACACCATTCTCTACTTGGAGGAAATGATTTCTATATTCTATCCAAATAACCTTCACTCCTTGCTTTCATTTTGATCCTAGTCTGTACAAATTCACAGTTATTAAACGCATTTAACGTGCACATTCGATCACGAAATTTTAGGCTGCTCTATGATAATCCGATTTTAAGATTCGAATATGTATATATATATTTATCATGATACACTATTTAACGTATTAATTTTAATTAGGATTTCGTACAGAGAAAATTACGCAAGACCCTCAAAATACTGTACAGTATTAATAACTGTATCTCGTCTCCATCATTACAACGATAAGGGACAAAGGGGTCAGAGGTTAAATCCGATTTTCCATGTAACCCTTTCATCCTTTAAAGGATTAGTCTCAGATGGATACTGATTGGCGATTCAGCAACTAACGATTTGATATTAGAAACTCAAAAGGTCAATCCTTTGTTAGTTTAATAGAAATTATTTAAAACGTATTTCCTTCTTTAGACTACCACATTGTATTCTAAAAAATAGTTTGTTCTTCGCGAAGAATAACTGATAAAAATGAAGTTCAAAAGAAGTGAAAGTGTCGACACGATTCGTAAAAGGTTTGGGTCGCGTGTCGTCGGTCGCTAATCTGTGTAATCTGCCCCAAATGAAATAGTTGCAATTCTTTTCCACCCTTCCGACCTGGCTACGGTATTTAAGTAGGAGGACCCACTTGACTGGGGTATGGCTAGTGGATGATGACAAGGGGGATGATGTTCGAGGACATCGCTATAAGGGGCTGCTAGCTATATATAATCCCTCTAACTGGCTACTAACATATTTGCGACGCTTAGGTGCCTTGTGCATAGGCGCGGCCACCCTTATCGTCAAAATTACCAAAATGTCAAGTACTTAATATTACGAAAATTGTGAAACATCGATTATATTTAATAACAATACAGAAAAAATATTTCTAATTATTCTACAAATTTTGACAGGAAACTGTCCATACGATTTTCTTTTATTTGGCATTGTTTTTCATAAGTATAACATTCGTTGTCCTACTAAAGACAGCGATACGCGAGCAAGCATTATTCTCCACAAGAAGTCCTTTGCTTTTGCAATATTGAATTCTACCAGATAAAATTGAAATGCAAAACTTTTCACTTGGCAAAATTGAATCTGCTACGTGAAAATTGTACTGTATCCTACGCTACTGTTGCCTGACAATATCGGCCCGTCCTCTCGTCGCTTTTTGATTCTCCCTGTTCTCCTACTCCTGTACCACCCCTAGACTGGGGATAGGGCTGACTTTTATTACCCTGTTTGATGTTATGAATGCGTTCAACGCAACTACAACGACCCCTTATCTCTGCTGCGAGTGGTTATGCTTTTTATGCTGTGTATCGCTGGTACGATTAGCAACAGAAACCAACAATTTCATTTTCAATGCGCGATGCCCCAAAATATACCAACAACAACCCTTATGGAGAGCAGGTACATAAAGTAAAAAAATTAATATTGTCTCATGCATGTTACATACAAATTCTTTTATAAATAAGAATACGAGTCTGTTTGACATAATAAATTTTACGGGTATTGACAACCCTCCGGAACAGGGGTAGAATGAGAATCCATCATTATTGAAATGCATTTTATGAGCATATTAGTGATGAGCAGATTTATGATATATGATGCTGGGGAAGACTGGTGCAGGTGCAGATGCAGGTGCGGTTTCACGGACTAATGCATGCGTGTCTAATCATAATAAAAATATTTATTCGTTGCTCACACTGATTCTCAGGACCATTGTTCTGCATCCCTTGCGAAAATGATAAATTGTTAAAGCGGTGTCAAAAACAGGACAAATTGTGTCACGTGTTTGTCCACTACTTTCATTTATCATACATAAATCCCATGGGGCCAAAGTAATAACAAGAATCTCGTAAATTATTCAAAATAAAAATAATGTCAAAATGTACGTCGCATTACATACAGTAAAATGCTTAGATATATATTTATTCAAATTACACCGATTGAGTTTGATATTTTTTTTGAAACCATAAATACTGAGTATTGCTGCAAAAAGGGTTGGAATCTGAAAGCTGCAATAAAGTTTATCGCAATGGGTGTTCAGGTCGCAAAACCTGTCTACGTAAAGATGGCAATGTAATTAACTAAAATCATTAACAATGTCCTAGTCTTAATTTCATTCATAAAAACGCGCCAAAATGGTTCCGGTCTAATTTCGTATTCGTATATTTAACGAAGCTCCCTTTAAAACATATGCCTAGCCAAGGGTGACTGTCGAGCCATTCTCAACCCTTCGACCCTTAGTTACCTTTTAATTATCGTAACACTAGATAATCCAGACGTTTCTACAAGGCGTAAAATTGCTACTAGAAATTTCGAAAATCCTTCAAGTCGACTTTAAAGATTTTCGGGATCCCGTCCTTGAATTTTCTTTATTCCAGTATTTGCAATCGTTTCACTGCGAAAATCGGATATTCATGAAAATTCTTCTCAACCGAATTCTCTTCCAGCATCCATAGTCATGCAGAAATATATGGCTGCGCACATGTAAGCATATAGGTAAACGTATGTAAACGCACGGCTGTTATGAATTTCAAGGGAGTCCTCGTTTGATATAAAGCATACAGAATGTAGCTCGCATATTTCGGACCAAGGAATGCCAAACTAGTTTCCTTTGATCATAACCGCAAAGCTACATCACACTACATATTATTGTTCTAAGTAAATTTTATTTTTAAGAGATCGTTTGTCTCGCGAATCCAAAAGTCGTTTCCAAAAATTTCTAAAATATCACTGACAGCAATGCTATACTTGTAAATCTTCGTGATAATAATTTCAATCCATTGTTCAATGATTTAATTGAATTCTCTTGGGAATATCTCCATCTTCCTTTAGATTAGAATAATTCCAGCAAAGATTCAAGTATCTCGTAATTAGCGAGACGGATTAGATGGCGGCCACAATTACAAGATACACGTATTAATTTCTACGTACCGAGATACATAACCTATATCCACGTATATTTCCACTTTGTACCTATATATATACATAGCGACGTTATATACACAGTGGAGGAGTTTTAATATCCGCGAACGATAAACAAAGTGGTATACAAACGAAGTGGACAGAAGTGAGTGGTAATAAAATTTTGATTTCTTCCATACCGAGCATTGTTCCAACCACTTACTGGAGACATAAAAACAAAATATCGTCCAACAAACAGAAATGAATTTTTTCGTAAATTTCGAATAAAAATTCCAACAGGCTTATTGGAACGGAGCAAAAGAAAATGCCGGTACCAAAAAAGCCCATCGTCTTATTTGATTCTAATGGGAAAACAAATAACCCATGAATCAGACCGGATCCGTTTCACCGAATCACGTACGACTCAACCATCGAACTAGCAAGGTAAATTCCTGTAAAAAAAAAGGAAAAACAATTTTTTTTACGTATCGCACAGAGTCATGAAACACGTGATGTCAATAAAGAATTCTACTGGTTGTCAGGTTAGGCATTAAGTAGAGAAGGACGAAGCTTGCGATAAGAGCGTTAAAGGAATAGAGAGGAGAAGCACCAGCCATATATATATATATATATATATATATATAGTGAGGTGAGGGTGATAAGGGAGACTATAGGAGTTAGTACATGGTGCAGGGTGTAAGGGTGTAAGGGAAGAGAGGATGAGACCCCACAAAGGCAGTGGGGCTCTTTTGATTCGCGAGCTAATTGGAATGCCGCGGATGCCAACGGCGATGAGCTAGGGGTTGGTGTACGAGCAGCACAGCCAGGGGTGCTGGTGGAGGCTTCGGGGTTACCCTGGGCGGAGCTTATTTCTCCTAGGGGTGTAGCTTGCGATATGAAAGCTTATTTTATACTCTGACTTTTAAGCTATGTGTTTACGCGCCCGGATAACCTCAGACAAGTTTCGTACGTGCGTAGAAGCCTTGACAATTGTTCACACTCTAATTCCGCGATGCTGCGGAACATTAATGGACCCGATAACGGGGATAATGATGGTTCGATAAGTAATTAGCTAATGCACGTGGAATGCCGTGTAATTATAACGTCAGGATAACGCAATGATTTTCACGATAGACCCTATTATACATGGGTGACGCTTATGAAATAGGTAGTTGGAAATTGTTGGACGTTATGATTATTATAAGAAAAATTGTAGCATTTGATTTTTATGAAAAATTCAAGAAAAATCCGTTTCGAAATCTCACGAGTTCCCCGACGGCTGAAGTCTGAGTCTGGAGAGATTTTTTTACAGGGTCTTTGACGCGGCCCCGACTAATTTATCACCCTTGACAAAAGGGATGGGATGACGAGCAAGTAGCCATTTTGCAAAAACGACTTGTATATACGTATATACATAAATATGCAATACTATAAATGTACTGTATATATATATATATATATATATATATTATATTATTTACTATATCGTGCTACTTTAAAAATTTTCAATCGTATTTAATGATATATTGTTGTTGTTAACAATAAATAATATTCTACTTTATCTCGTTAGTACTCTAATAGAATAAAAAATTAAGTTTAATTGTACAAAGCTAAGTGACGCGGTGGCTGGACTGCGAAAGAGCAGAGAGAGAGAGGGAGAGTGAGTGAGTGACTGATTAAGGGAGGGGGGGGGGGAGATATCTCGTGATATTAATATTTAAACAAAAGCTTGTGGTGTGAGAACTTTTGCCTTTGTAGACCGGCAGCCATGCTGTGGGTCCATGTAAAAAGCTCTGACTGCCCCCTGCTCCCATTTGCTGCCCTCTTTTGCAGCCCCATACCAACCCCTGACTTCCCTCTTACCATTCTCGTCCTTCTGTGAACCACCCTCCTCTTTCACTCCTGGTACCTCCCGAGTCCACCTACCTATCCGAACCTCGGACCGGGGGTGCTCGGGGAGACCATCTTGTTATACGGAAAAATCAATCTTTTGCAACGGGAGCTTGCGAAAAAATCCGAACTCCCACTGTGCCTCAGGATTTTATTAGGGTGGGTTTTCATCGATCGTTCATTTGAGGTTAGGACATCGAGTACGATAGAAACAGTCCGAACCAAGAGGACGCGTCGATAAATATTAACGATTTGACTTTTTTTACGAAAATCAAAATTTTTTTTGAAATAAATAGTTGTGGGATTTTTTTAGATCTTTATGGTTTTTTTTTGGTTATTAAATGAGTAAATCATGGTTTCAATGTACAGACTCGAGAGTTTATTCTCCGCGATAACTATGCGTATGTATATTATGTATAAGTATATTGTTATCACGTATATACAATGAATTTTCACATAACATTCCCACGAATGTTTCGCTGCAAGTGTTGTTGTTTTTTTTTCGGATTGGCAACATGGTTATAGGTCTGGACGAATAATATGAAAACAGACGAACAAAGAATGCAATTGATAAATAGGAGGGTGCGGCAGCCTATTTTGGCTTCTTCCTTATGTACACGATGATAATTTTGAATTGTTCATTTTTTTCTTGGCAATTATTTTTTTCAGATACAACATATACTCACGTTATGATACTTGTGCGACTTTGAGACTTATAAAAATATATATTACACGTAATGGGATCGCGATCGACGTTAGTCAGGATCACTTTGGTTTTTGTCACACAAATTTTTTCATTCTTTCCTCCGCGACATTTCTTCTCGAAAGTTCGTTCATTTTTTTTCCGATTTCTCCTCGTTGAGTTTTGGTTGTATTAGCTACGAGCAATTAATATTCAGTGATTGTAATGACTCCTTGAAGGATCACGAGCCGTTTGAAGAGAGTGTCTAGTCCTTTCTCTAAGAACCGCACCGCGTTCTCTTGAATGCCTCGATGATCCTGGCGTATATCCTAATGTATTTTGATCTACGATCTGTCCATCGTCGATCTGCGTCTCGTAACGAGGTGATCTAATATTTCTCGATCTTCGTGGTTTCATCGAATACAGTGGTAATGGGGATCGCGATGCCTCGTAAGATAATCTCAAGTCCGTCATATTGTGTCTTGTTGCGCAATGGCCGCAGATATTCAATTCTCTCGCTTCGCCGTCATCTCCTGAAATTTATATAATTTTTTTTAATGGATTTTCATTTTCATTTTTTTTGTATAAATTCATAAACATATAAAAACGTACCAACTGGCCCCTTCACTGTGAAGCCTCTGTTATCTTGCAAACGACAATCAGTTTTTCTTCCGGAAGGCATTGTTATCTTGGTTATCGCAGGATTAGCTAATCCTCCGCAAACGTAACACTTTTTTACGTGCGAATTAA
The DNA here is from genome assembly GCA_030142225.1 of Pachycephus smyrnensis. NCBI lineage: Eukaryota > Metazoa > Arthropoda > Insecta > Hymenoptera > Cephidae > Pachycephus > Pachycephus smyrnensis. The sequence continues at coordinate 378,843 of JARQST010000240.1, read as the reverse complement.
TCAGTTCAGCTTCCCTGAAAGATTCCAGGTCTGTTCTTGTTGTATGAGATCTACGATTTTGCTGAGGTTGCGGTGAGGTCGGTCTGATCACTTTATATCGATCGGTATGTTCTCTGGGCTGTGCACGAGGCTGTACTGTTTGTTGCAGTAGCGATGGCCGTCTTGAAGATTTACGAGGTGATAAGGGTGGCGTCGGTGGCGTCGTAACGTCTTCTTCCGACGCCAAGTTCGCAAAGTCTCCGTAGGACGTCTCGTGCATATTTGTATGACGGCATCTTAACATCGTAAAAGTGTTGTGTAAACAAAGAAAAACAAAAAATAGTTCAATTATAACTGTACCTTGGTTGCATTTGTTTTTGTTGCAATTTGTGAATGCGTTGTTGATGTTGAAGTCTGCGAGCCTCCTGTTGACGCTCGGCCATCCGCAACTGTTGTGCTCGTTGTTGCAATTCTGCATGAACTCTGCATCGCATACGGTGATGCATTTCGGGTAACGTGTCTGATTCTTCGTCAACCTCATCATCAGCTTCTTGCTCCTCGTAATCCTTTTCATTGTATATGTAATTATCTTCACGATCATCATCGCCTGAAACAGTAAAATAATATTTTTTATGTAAATCCATGTTTTTGACTTTTATTATTTCCATTTTTAATTCAATTTTCTACCTTGTTCAGCCACGTCTTCCTCGGGATTGTCATCAGCTGATATTTCTAAATCGTCATCCTCGTACTTTAAATCGTCACCGTCATCCAAGTCGGTCTTATAACGATTTTTTCTAGCAATTGCTATGTTGGTTGTTAGGAGTTTATTTCTTGTACTTTTTATACCCGTTTCACCGCGATACGCTTGATCAGAGACTTGCTGGGCATATTTTGGTGGTAAAGTGCTTGTTGGAATTCTTTTGTATTGCTTATACGGTTTGTAGGAATTTGTTGAGGAGTAACTCGCTATGGGATCAACTAAGTTGTAGTCGTATTTCCTGGATAAGAAATTGACGAAGATTGGTTATAAATGAAAAAAAAGTTGATCGATAGTTTTTTGAAAATATATTCACCTTTCACCATGAGAGTGAGTCATTATATGGGGACTTCTTTGGGCGTGTTTCCAGTAAGCGTCGGCAGCACCTCCACCATTCGTTGGGGATCTCGATGGCCATGACGGAAGATGTGAAGCCATGCATTTTGATTTTCGTAATTTATTGGCTTGTAAATTCTCAAGGTCGGTTGTTTCCATATTTTTTAATATCAATGATAACTTTTTGAGATTGTTTATTCAAGGTATCTCTTCGTTCAAAAGAATCTTAGTGAAAAGCACAATTTCTTTGCGAGAATCGTACATTCGTAATTTGTGACGCACAGATCGCTTTAACAGAATTTTTGAGAAATTTGAAAAATCGTATCGATTGAAATTTTCACATTAGCTGATTTTGGGCTTAATCAATTCTCAGGAGTATCCAAATCTGTAGTAGCATGTAGAGTCACAGAACTTGTGTAGTTCGGAATCGTCGAAGTTTTTGTTGTTGTTAAAGTACCGTTTAGCTGCTCGCTGAGTACGAAAAGATCTTTTCCAAAATGCTTCGTATCCTTGATCAAATCTATATTTCAAGCTTGTATAAAAATGCTCGAGACACATTGGTCGTTCTTCTTGGTCCTTTTGAAAGAAATTCTTTCACGAGTATGAACGAGCGATGTTCTGCTATCTTTTTATATATTTTCCCAACTGAAAGTGTTCTTTTAATCGAAGGAACCAATTATTCTCCTTTTCGATTTCCCTCTCTCCCTCGTATAGGTTAAAGGTTTTTTTTAAAAAACCAATAATACTTAATATCCGCAAATAAAAAGAAAAAAGACTGATACGGGTACCAGGCCTGCCCGGATTAGTCACTGTACACGATCCAAAAATAAATAATCAAAAAAAGCATGTAAAAAAAATCGTTCTCAAAAAACCACAACCCGTTCAGAAACCAGCTGAGCAAATAAATATTGCATTGAATATCTAATAGTTCGTAAGAGAAGTTGCAGAATTAATATAAAAGTTCATCCAACGTATGAGAGTTCCAATATTCGGGGTGAATTTCTAGGGTTGGTTCAGGGTTGTTCACCACTCTCCAGTCTCGTCACAATCTTCGTGCTCGAGGGATGAAAGTGATCGCTGATGTATTTCGCGCAGTTGCTGACTCTGTTGCTCGTGATGATGCTTGCGCCACTTTATTCGCCGATTTTGAAACCAGACCTTAACCTGGGCCTCGGTGAGTCTCAGGGCGTGGGCCAGGTAGAGTCTCTCAGGCCCAACCATGTATTGCTGCCTTGCAAACTCACCCTCAAGTTTCTCGAGTTGCTCCGCAGTGAAAATTGTTCGCACCCTTTTTGATTTTCCACCACCGTTACTTCTACTATCACCGCCACCACCACCACCTGGACCAGCTGAACTTGTGCTTGAGGAACCGTTCTTCGAAGAACTTTCTGAACCTGCAATTGTATTGTCATATTCAGGACCTCAAAGTGTCCTCCCTAACAAAGGTTTTGAGTACTCCCTAATAATTTTCAATATATTTGGTTTTTGAATTATGACACACGAAGTTAGGGAAGAATATAATATTTTTTTTGTATTTATTATTGGTTTTGTAGCTACTGCAAATAAATTTAATGTAAACCTTAAGTGATCAGGAAGGTTCAAAATGTCTTTTGGAAAACGTGATACTTCGGATGGTTTCTTATGTACGAAGTAAAACTGAAATTTGTCGAACTTCCACCTTTCCATACAGAGGCTATACAGACAGCAAAATGACAACTTCGCAGATTCTCATTTGTTCAAAAATTATTTCTTTCGAGTCGATCGAAATGTTTCAGTACCATCAGTGTAATTCACATGAAATAATTATGTCGAATACTAAAAGTATTATTACTAGTCTATATTTTTCATTTCTTTTTGAGCTAATTTCCCTATAACAAATTTTCGACTGAAGTATAAACATCAAAATAATACATCGCTTACTGTACCTTGATGTTTGCGAAATTGTTGTTGTTGACCCCGCTGATGTTTCTCCTGGGAATTATTTTTGTGTCCAAGAAGATAATCAATAGTAAATGGTTTGGATTGTTGCTGTTGTTGTTGCTGCTGCGAGTGTTGCATGTGCGTGATAGAGTGCGGAAGTTGCGTAACCAAATTCTGAGGAGATCGTTCGGTGTTGAGCAAATGTGATCTTCTCATACCCTCCAGAGTGATGGTCTCGAGATCAGGACTTCTTGGCTGAATTTGAAGATTCCGTAAGTTGTTCGATTCCAACATGGAAGGAGCATCGAGCAATGCGTTTGAAGGAATTCGGTCCAGGGCAATATTTCCAATGTGAGAGTCTCGCATTCGATCTAAATACAGATTAAACTCCTTGATTCGATCTATAGGAAAATTATTCTTCAGCATCCCAAAACCCTTGATCTCTCTATCTGTCGTGAGTCCTGGACCCTTGGTCCTGTCCAGGGACGCCTGAAAGGATTTTTGTCGACCATCTCGCGTGAAACTGAACAGGATACCGGCTGCAGTGGAATCCTTTGCCTTGCAGAGAGATTCCAAAGATGAGTCAGCATCACTCGATCGGTCCAGATGATAATTCGCTGGATCCTTTGATTTTGTTATAGGTAACGTAAAGTCCTTGAATTTCTCTAGCGATACAGAATGATCTCTACTTCTCTCCCCGGGGAATCCTTCAAACATCATACTTTGCTGTCTGCAAGATTCAAGCGGAAAATGAAAATCTTTCGACTTGATAATTGGCTCGTCTTTATTTTTCTCCAGAGATAAATTCAGTTCCTTAATTCTGTCATAATCCTGAAAACCGTGCACCTGAGATTCCGAATGACTGTTCTCGCTCCTATCTGACAGGTCTTCCATGATTACGCGATCCGTCGAATCATTCGTTTGCATTTTATCGTAAATTTTTTTTGAAAATTTCCCCCAAAATGTCTTATTAGAAATTTTTTTCAAATCTGTTGACACTTTGAATTTCACTCTCAACGCACTAACGATTGCGATATACCTTCCGTGCGAAAACACACTGAGCAAAAAATGATCTCGAAATTAAAATAGTCCATAAACCCAAAAGCACAAATTCTCAAAAGATTCCTTTCCACTAATCACACTCACCGTTAGTCACATCTTTCTCAAACAAATCCAGGAAATGTCAAACGAAGTCCTAGAAATTGTCCCCTTTTTTATAGAGCTTTAAGCACACATTTTAAGCCACTTAAAAAAATTTTTATTCGATAATCCAAAAAGTGGTCCAATCAATGAAAAATGTTTTTACAAAATCAAATTCCGTTGTCATCCACCCAACAAGCACAATACCACCAATAAGAACGTTGAAAATCGTGGGCGCAAGCACAGTCAGCATCAGCACAAGAGATCAACAAAATACTGAATGCTTTGGAGAGTAGAGAGAGGCTTTTGCGGATAATGATGTCAGCGCAGATCACTGGTAACACTAGTCGGGACTAAGGATATCCGGCTAATGATCCCGTACGTGACGGGGTATTTACCCCCAGCATCCCCCAATCAGTCGGCCGCGTTCACCTCTGCAACCCCCAAATGGACCGCATAATCCAGCGGTCAATATTTTTCCGTCGATGGGAACGCAGCGGCACGTTCATTGGCCAACCTGGAGGGTGAACCACGCCCCTTGGATTCTCATGGGGCTTATTTGCGGGGAGTCTCTTACCTTTTTGCCCCACCCTTTGCAACCCATTAATAAGCTTTCGTAGAGCTTGGTATAGCTGGGCTCACCCGTCTCCTCGGCAATGATGTCATCTGCGTCTAAGACGCTCTGGTAATTAGGTGCCGACTAATGATGATGAGGTTATTTAATCCTGGCCTCTGCTTTTTTGCACCCTCTGTTTTCGACGCGACCTAATCGGCCCTTAGTAGCTAGCAATGTAATTGCGTTAACACGATATTTTTTATCTGCAGAATTTACCATATTTCTAATTAAAGCTAGCTAATAAAAATAGTTCGACAAATTTGATTCGAAGTATTACAAAAAGTTTTAATTAGACACCCCCTGTACTCACTGACGATTGCGTAATACGTGAAATTCGTAGAAATCGCTTAGAAATTTTTTATAAATAAAACGTGACCTTTCAATGTCAATCAATTAATTGTTATCGATTAAGCATCGATCGATTTAGTTGGTTTCAGACGAATGATGCACCCTGCAATGTATTCCAATCTATTTTACTATAATTTGTATAATTGCTTCCTTCTCTGGCGAAAGTTTACCCCTCCCCCACGAATCTCTCATTAGCCGTTGATGGGCGTGTAGGAATTTCAGTACCGCGGAAAACCTCTAAGGAGCTTACGGCCAAGGTCAAGAGCTTAATTATTTGCGCGCAGCTTTGATTACCTTGTTATATAAGCACGACTGACATCAAAATTTTAAAGCATCACTAAATCTTTAACAATTCAGTAGATACGTTATTCATATCGTTCCTTAATTTTCAACCACTAAACTATCGCACGTGTTCCAACTATAACAGATAAATTAGTGGAGGTAATAACCCGTTAAACTATCAAAGTACGAGGACCATTATGAACTTCAGATTAAGCTATAAATTCCAAATATAGTGAAAACTTCCGAGTAGAATAGTCAGGAAAATCAATAGTGCCCGTGGAATTTTAGTTTCTCTATAAATAACGTGAAATTATATCACGCAAACTGATTTTCCACGAATAGTAAGTTAGTGGATAACTTAAATATATATTTTTTTGTTATTATGCAAAAACATTGTTGCGTCAGGCTTAGATGAATTGTTTTTTGTTTGAAAAATAATATTTCAGAAATTGCAATTTTAGGGGTTGGATCGAGTGAGGAATTGATAAAGGAGAATCGGAGGGAGAATACAGAACCCGGAGTTATTACAGTCACACTACATTCAGTCGGAGTAATTATTAGCTTTCGAGTAAGAAGCTCGGAGTTGGGTAGATCGTGTCTGGGGATGCTGATGGGGATGAAAGCGCGAAGAGATCAGCAAACGCCAAGAAGATCTGGGGGAATGGCGTAACAGAGGGGGGACAAATGTTTAAATTAAATGGGGGACTGGGAGGACGAAAGAATTTCTATTGAAGCCCAATACCAAACCTCCCCTCCCTTACCCTGCAACAGGGGTACAAATGACTTGCGAGTCACCCTTATTACAGAGTTGGATTTATCACCGAAATTTCGGCAAGTATTTTACTCGGATAATTGCTACGCTTTATAAGAGACCCCTTACGGCTGATATATATAAGACAAATATGGCCGCGGCCTTTTATTCGCGCTACGGAATTTCCTATAAGGGACGTTCCTGTTACGATGCCAATATAATTAGTCCCGAGAATCTTTCACGAATTTTTATTATTCTTACGACTAATTCCATTTCTAATTAAGAATGGATACGACAAATTTTTCTACAAAAAAATGAAACGCAGTCTGACTCGATACCAGTATACATATTCCATATGTGTTTCAATCTAATTGAAAATCAATAATTTTCGGTGCACCTGATGCATGCAATACTGATCCCGGCTATTTGAGTTCAAAGTCCAACAGCAAAGAGGATGCCCGTTAATACGAATCTCTTTCAAAATTAATTCAATCGAATTGAACTCTGCCTTTACGTTGGAATGTGTGGAGATAGGTATTTGCGTATGTAAAATGCATATTGTACATATGCGAAAATCTGTTAGTGAACGTATAAACCTGCTGTTTAGTTAGGTTGGTACTCAGGTAGGCATATATGTATTTTCATCTACAGCTTTATCTCCTAGCCTGAAATTTTGCTTCCCTCCTTCTCCTGTGCCCCAACCCCATAACCCATCCTACATTCTACTGCCTTATCCCTGGATTTCATTCCATATGCGATATTAAACCGGGGGCAATTAGCCGTAGATTCGCTAGGGTGTACGGCGATTGGTGGTGCGAAGAGGGAAACGAGTGCTGGTGGGGTTGTCTTTGATATGATTGGTTGTCGGTAGCTTTATCCAGGACACGGCCACACCCCTGTACATCTCAATCCACCCCCGTAGTCAGTGAGCTTCGTATTTGTTGTTCCCTTACATTGTACTATCTGGGTGTAGTATCATTTTTAGTTTTACGGGTGAATCGCGAAGATTTTTTTCAACTTATTTAAAATTACTTATAAGTTGATGCATTGGAAGGATATTGGGTTTTGGGTTGGTATTTTAGGGTTTTCTAGTATTTTATTTATGTTTGTGTGTTGCCATGCACTGTTATTCAGGACTATTGCACCACTTGAAGATGGTTCTATCATGGGAATTAATAGAAATCAAATAGACAGGACCATCTTCAAGTGGTGCAATAGTCCTGACTAACCGTGTATGTACATCTATTAAGGATAATTGCATTGGAGCTGATTATATTAATATACATTTCTCCTCGTATGTACAGTATAATACTACAATTATTTTGTTGTATTAAAATAATTTGCTTACTCTTTTAAGAAAATATTTTTGAAATTCCATACACGAAATTCTGTAATTTTTGATTTTTTGAATATTCAGAATATTCAACGATGTTGAAAATGTCCAATGATATCATTAAGGAATGTAATATTTACGAGTTTTTCAATAAGATTTAGTGATACTTTTTGAAGGTCTAAAGACATATTTATCATTCAGAAAGTATTTTATAATAAAGTTTGTATAAAGTAATTTTTAGAGATTGGAATCAATATTATCTAGAATCTCTCAGTTTTGGTTATGTACAGTTGAATAACGATACCCTAATACGTACAGCAGCATTAATTGCCTAAAATGTATAAGTAAACTTTTATTTTTATAGTGTTTTCGATTGACTTGATTTATTACATCAGATGTAAGGCGTAACACCGTGCATGTTCGATTTACGAAATCGTTAGGCTCATATGAAGTTTCTTATGTTCGATTCAAATTTTCGATTTGCACTGAATTGCACTGGACTGCGATTGGACTTACCTACTGAGTACACCCTATGACATTCGCGCGATGCAAGGCTTGCACCCAACAGATCTGCACCTCACAGCCGATGCAAGAAATTTCGACCAATCGAAAACACTATTTTAAATAAATCCCAAGTTCCACAATATTGACTAAATATTGTTACCGACACCCGGGAAAATAATCTGCGAACATACGTAACTTGCTCCCTCTGACCCTTTTCCCAGAAGTCGTTCAAAGTCGCTGCACTGTCGATAAAGCGAATCAATCAATATCAAAGCGTATCATACCTAAAGGATAAAGTACAGCGAATTAATATTTCCTCTCGTTCCTTACAGATGGACCTTGCATCAACCATCCTTCGATGCACACAAAAATTGGCAAAAACTGTCTATAAAAAAAATAATACATTAATTATTTAACTCAATTAATTATTGAAAACGTATCAATCATTCAAGAAGTAATGATGACAGTCAAAAAGCAGTAGTAGTCCACGATGAGTTTAAGCGTATAAAAGCACTTGAGAAGTAATTAAATTAATTAACCATCCCACGTACATGGCACTGTCTCAGAAGTTCAACTAGAGTTCAATTAATTTCTCCGTAAAGTTAACATGTAAATGGCCGTACTAAGCGCGAACAGTAATTTAATTTGCTAATCATTCCAGTTTCCGCGAAAGATGTCTGTATTTATTCCTGTTTAGGTCCGATAACGTTCATGTACCGCCACAGTCTTATCGCTCCTGACAGGAGTATTATTTTTAGTAAAACAAACAGGATTCCCAGGACTTTCTCAATTCGAAAACCACTAGCATCTTATCAAATCTCAATGAAGCAATCGCATTGGCATATATATCGTATAAAATCTAGTGTGCTTTGTGCATATTTTTTTCCCCATATTTTTTTCCCTATATTTTATTTTGGATTCACAGGACTTTCTCAATTCGAAAACCACAAGCATCGTATCAAATCACAATGAAGCAATCGCATTGGCATATATATCCTATAAAATCTAGTGTGCTTTGTGCATGTTTTTTTTATATTCCAGGCACGTCTCTGTTCGTAAACAAACAATGCAAGAGGAAAGATACTTATTTATACAATTCTCTTGAACATTTTCCGCCAAGCATTGTTCGATTTCACGTACAAGAGAAACGTGCTGTGTTATTACGGTATTCATTGCGCAATGGTAATCATTGTTTGTATTAGGAATATTAGTTTCGGATTAATCGCTACGATTTACACCTTATCAAAATATTCACCCCGATTGTTTTGGTTCAATAAAATGATCATCAAATGAGGAAACAAAAATGTTTCAGTGAACTGCTCTGATTCGATACTTCCGTTTAAAAGTCAGTCTACTCAAGATAAAATTCAGTGAAAAATGATGACGAAGACTACTGGAAATCACGGAATCGGTAAAAGGGGAATCACTGCATCACGGTCATTTGCTTGATTTCTATTTTGGTCTGGGATAAAGCCGTTTGTATATAAAACTGTATCACGTTATAGACGTCAAACTATACGTCGCACCGTCGACGACACTCGTCGTTTATATACGTCATTGTCATTGAATATAACGCAATTATTTTGCGAAACTTCCAATCGTTTTTACCACAAAGATTATAATTGAAACATACCTACGCACTGTGGTCATCACAGATGCCCGTGAAAGTCCGCCATTATTTCTTTGTTCAAATGAACGTATGGCAGAGATAAAAAAAAGTAAGGTATTCTCAAGAACGATTGTAGCAAGAAAGGAACAAGGAAAATTAAGCATTGTTCTTGATAGTGATTAAGATAAAAAAAAAGATAAAAAATCATTTTGTCAGTAACGGTATCGGTTCCAAATTATTCGCCTTTTTCCTAGTGATTTTCGACTAGTTTTATTATCAACAGTCAGCTGTTACCGTGTCTAACATTGCAGTACCCAGAATGCATCTGGCGTATCGTAATCTAATTCCTGCGATATTTCATTATCAAGTCTGAAAAAACGATTCTGTGATAATGAGAAACGATTACCGGTTAGAAGTTGAGAAGACCACCGGTGGAATAAAAAAGCAAGGACTCCCACCAGTCTGTTAGCAGACCGGTGCGGTATTGTTCGTGCACTCTATTTTGCTTTAGTCTCCCGTGTCTTTTTGAACCAACAGGACGCGTATCCTGTTCTACGCAATAATGAACAATGATAAATTGTCTACTGATGATACCTTGTAAAAACTATTAATAATACATAATGGCAATTAGACGATAATTAATGCAATAAATGAATAACAAAGATACGTAAATAACCTAAAAATTATATTAACGAATATGTTGTCTATGGTGGTAAAGCCAATAATAAATAACAGTGGAATCAAAGGGAACAAAGGAAGTTCGATAAAGAAAATAAATCTAGACAAAAATACGTTCTCGGTTATTAATCGCGATTATTCGATAATGACGGACACTACTGTGCAATCGGATTTGGAGGACGTGCATTTACGAAAAGAAATTTCAAACGATTCTAGAAATTCGAGAGGATCCTCGTCTTCGAATTCTTGGAGCTCATATCTGATAATACATCCCGAGGAAGTACCGGCCGTTCCGTATGAAGAAAATTGGGAAAAAATCGAATTGAATCATATAACGCAAAGTGTCCAATTAAATAGTGCATCGATCAAGCATTGCAGCCCGAAGTGCGGTTTTAATTGGTATTTCAAAATAAAACGTGACATTCTAAAAAGTATTAAAAATAAAGTTTATCCAACAGTCGTTACAGGGTGAGTTAAAAAGTTTTGATTATCATTAATAACAGTAGATCAGATTATTACTATATACAATTCTTCAACTTTCTTTATAATTATATATATAAATATATATTTTGATCGCTATCATTTTTCATTGCACGTACAATTCTCATGGGCAGCGTCATATTACATATTGTATTCGTTAAGCGTAAACTGACAGCATAGAGTTATCGATTGAATAATTTCGCCAATTATCGATGGCGTAATTAATTAGATATTTATTAAAGTGATATATCAAATTTTCCAATGTTCCCATTGTCATCGTGAGACAAACAAAAAATTAATCGATCGTGCACATAGTCAAATGTTTATCGTTGCCGAGTTTAAAGACCCCAGGAAATACAAATGAAAAACGAAACACAGGATAGGTTGTCAGGGAAACGTGCGCAGGTGAGTCACTCCTCGTGTGAACTACACACTTTTGTAGCAATTGTATATACGTTCATGAAAATCAACGTAGGGCGTCTAATCGCATGCGTGCTTGTTACACGCATGTGCGTAATGGACTTCCTGTGTGCATCGAACCTGAACGTATACCTACTCCACCTCCATCAATTCACTCAGCTGTGTACGTAATTACGAAATTCTTTTTTATGAATTTCCCGTCGATTTCTCAAGAAATCGAAGCTATCTTTATATTCAGTAATTTTATTCAGTATTTTTGTATCAGTAATTTCCTACGGTTGAAATATTCGCTATATAATATACGATGCAGGTAAGTAGGTTTTCTAATAACTTATTTGATAATTAAATGTAATTGATGTAATAGTTAAAATTACACACAGTGCAATGCCGTAATAGCCTAGTACTTTGTGATAAGATAATAGCCTCATATCGGTACGCATGGGATCTTGTATGCAAGGATAGCTGATAAAAGATATGATTTCGAAAATTTGTACATAATTTATTCATATGGTGTAAACGATGATTCACCTTAAAATGGACGCTTGGTAATTTCAGTTTGTTTTCTACTGAAAACTTGAGGTCAGCTCTTAAATAATTTCGATGCCTGACTGTTTTTAGCAGTTATAATACTGAGGATTACTTGAACAAAAATATCGATACTTTTAACTATATATTTTATTTAACTGCACAAGGTTCGTGCACAATTAAATTTATTATACATACCAGTAATGTCCAATGTGAGTTCCTTTTAAACTTGACGGATAATACAGTTACATTAGCCGAAAAAATAAATGTCAAGAATTTTATGTTCTACATAAAAATCTCAGTAAAATTTTTCTACATTTTGCTAACACTGATACGTGTGATAATTTTAATTACGCAACAAGACAACCATTTGAAACGATAATAAATTATCATCGCAGTAGTCTTCTACATGTACATCGAAAAACCGCGTACATGCACATGGCATATGTCGTGTATGTCAAACTGGTCCATTAAAAACTTTACGAATTGTATTTTTCGTTGAAAGTAAATTTTATTTTAAAATAATATTTCGGATGCATATGATATAATCAATGTTATAGTTCTTATAATTGCTAATTAATGAAACTCCATGAAGGTTATTTCCTGTATTTGTTGCGTTTCCATCAAATCATAATTTTTTGCTTACTCGTCATATTTCTTTTGAATTTGTTGAAACGATTATATACTTGTGTACGGATAATTATGTCGTTACGCAAGAGTAGTGCGAACTCTACCTTTCCTCTCAGTTAGTCGGTGACTCTTCAGATCGAAACATCTGTTTTGATTAGGCTGCGAAAAAAAGTTTGTACAGTGCCGTAATACTAATTTGAAAAAGTGAGACTCGTTCATCCCTCTACTTATGATAATTTACACTCCTTGCAGTTAATGCTCGAGCAATTGTTAACAGTGTCCATTCATCAATTATCATAACTATGGCTGATACAATAGTGATAAGAGAAGAAAGCAGTCTGTTAACAACACTTTCGTGATTTATTAAAGCCTTTCTTAACATATTTGGGACTCACGAATGTTATCCAAAAAAGGCAGTGAAGAGCAAAATAAGTAGATAAGATAATTGTTGGGAGAAGAAGTATTTCTGGAAGTCACCAACAATTCATACAGTATTGATAACACAGTTGACTTCTTACTCTCAAAGAGTTACGTGCGTGAATTAGTTAAGATATAAGATTGGTGCGATATCAAAATTACTGTGCAGTAAAAAACTTGAATAACTTTCAATTTTTTTTTTACTATTACTTGCCTGACGTGAAACCTTCAAAAGTGTTTTAGTGCACTGATAAAATAATGTCGTGGGCATTTTGGAAACGCAATCAAAATTCTAAATCTGAATTGACTCTTGACGTTTCCAGTGAAAACGCTGCGGACGTTTGTGTAAAACTTCCAGTTACGTTAGCATGTAGTCCCAAGTAAGTGCATTTTGTTATTTTAGAGTAGAACAAAATATTATAAAATATTATTAATTTTGTTTACCATTACTATGTTGTATTCATTGAGAAATCATGTTTTCTAACATTAACGAATCTTGCATATTCAGGGAACTTGGTAATTTCTGAAATGTCATTTTAATCCTACGATTAAAACGTGACGCTTAATATCATGCGCTAAAATTTTGCTTGTCTCAAATTACATTGCTTTGAAGTTACGTCATACGAGACACGTAGGTAGAATCATTGTACGAATTATTTCCAAGCAAATCTCTGATAATTCTATTTTTAGCCGCAGAATTAAACCATAAACTGCCTTAGTGCGTATGCAAAAACTGAACATTTTTCATGTGAAATTTTTGAAGAGTGACTTCATGTTTCGTTCGTGCAAACTTTTCCTAGTTCCTTATAATAATATCAATAGAAGGAATTCATTTACATAACTTGTCATAGTACCCATTATGAAAACTACTCTTTGTCTAGTATTTCTTTAACCGCAGTTCCTGTTCATTCATAACTCAATGAAATAGATGAATTCAATGATTGACGTTTTCAACATTTCTCTTTGTCCTTGCCGAGAATTCTTACTGCACTATATAGATTTGTTTATTTAACTATATTGTAAACTCCTCATAGTTTCTCTTGAAACGCACAATTTCTTCTTAGGGCAGATTATTATTAGGCGATGGAAACCGCAGAATAGATTGCGGCGAATAATGTTATGTTTAACTGACTATTTTGTTATTTACCTAACAGTTGATTAAATTGAAAATCACAGATTTCATTACTTTCTCCTAACTAACTTTATCAAGTATCAATTTTGTACAGTACTCTTACAGTATTATTTACAGAATAAACGGTATATATGTTAGGTTAAGTTTACGAACTTTTACAAATGTTATTGCGTTATAAAATGTTGAGATAATTATGTTATTACAAAAATCAACTTTATTGCTTAGCTTGCGGATGATGATGTTACAGATACGTTACACTACTACATTACTTTTTATATTTAAATTTATTTAATTTTGGGGGTAGGAGTAATTATTTGTTTTCAGAAATTGGGTCAAGACTATTTTCATTTGATTTTCGAAATGGCTTTCTAGGATCTGTTTGAAGGAATTGTTTTACTTCATTAGACAACTTGGTATTACGTTTCCAATTTCTTTGTATATCAGACTGATGAAGGTGCTTGTTAAGACTGTTAATTGCGTCATTAGTATTCCACACAAAATGGGGCTCGGCTTGAAGAAACTCTATGAAGGGGGGAACATTTCTACGGGCACGGAAATTTCCACTCAAAAATTGTACCTCCTCTTTTAATACTTGTTGCTGAAAATAAACGAAGAAAAATATAATTTGATACTCCAGTATATGATATATTTCATTTTTTAAAATTTACCTTAGCTTCGTTATTGTAAAATAAAGTGCTCATGCATGCTAGCATTTCTGTAAGCAGTGTTCCCAATAGTAAACTTTTGGCAATACATCCTACTGCAGTATTTTGATGTTTCCATTTTCCTACACTATAATTATTTACACTCTGCAAAAAATTTGCTAGACGTTCCTCTGAAACTGAATTAATTTGCAGGCATGTTGAAATCAATTGATTTAAATAGAGCAACATGATATTATGTTTTGATACCTTTGCGATTTCTATTGCTAGATCCGAGTTGCATAATATCGTAATGATTTAAATCATCCAATTCATCATTAAGAGGATTAGACACTGATGATTTCTGTCGAATTAGATTAGTTGCGTTATTACGTTGCCTTTGCGTATCGACTTGAGCAAATAACTTGAAGAACCAGTCTAAAATTTGTATCATTTCCAACCAAGACTTGTCTAAACCTATTTTGACAGAATCCGAAACAATTTTTTCCAAACTCTTGACACATTGGCGGAGCCGATTAATGAAATGTATCGTTTCCCGAAGAATCCCATTTCGAAAATTATGCAAATTTTTAGAAACATTTCTAAACTCGCCAATAGCATGATTATTATCATTTATCATTTTTTGGAGTCTGTTTTTCTCATTTTGTCCGGTCTGATAAATCATAGAGAGTTGACACAGTCGATAACATGCTTTTCTGCCAAAATCACTTTTTTCTAAAATCCTCACTAAATCATTAGCCACGTCTTTCAATACATGACTTGTTTTTAATTCAAAACCTGCGAGACCTTTGAAAATTAATTGTACCTGTCGATTTACACTCTTTGGAATTTTTCTTTCGCTGGTACAATTTATACTGTAGAAACCGTCACTACCTTTCGTATCAGTACATGTACTATCCAAATGCTTAATTGATCTCATCCAGTTATTGGATCTGCTTGAAGATTTTTTATCTAAATTGTACTGATCCAGGCGTTCTTCAATTCGTTCTATTTCCCGTAGACAATTTTCAAAATCTCTTCTGAACGTGTCAACAGCTACGAGACATATAAATAATGCAGGAAATTGTTTATATGTCTTTTTCGTCCTTAAAAATCTTGATAAAGGTCTGTTCAAACGATTTTTCAGCAACCTCAAAGTGTCTGCGCTAGATCGTCCTGTCAATTTCATCAGCGCAACACGCAGATCGTAATGCCTTCGATCAGAATTAAAACAGTCCTGTATATTGAGGATTATCTCGATAAACTGTTCAATTATATCCGAAATATTTTCATAATTTTTCATTTGATTATTTTTCGTTTGTACGCTCATAATTTTGTAACCATGACGACGGAAGGAATCAATGAATCTTGAAAAGTGATTTGTTGCTTTAGAATAAACTTCTTTAACGACTTCACCAATATTTCGTACGATCAGATACCCTTCGCGAATTGTGTGTTCAATAAGGTTTCCGGAATTGCGATTTTTCGATGTTATCAGTAATTGTTGTCGCGCACGAGATCCTCCGAAGAGTTTCAAATCTTGTGCAATTCCGTTTATTTGATCTTGGATTAATTCACCGATCAGTTTTACTGTATTAATTGCACTTTCTTTGTGCAATGAATATTTCGAAAGTCTTCGTGACGCACTTGTGGGTAACGATGCTGTCAATGACTTCAGTAAATTAGTCAATACAATTTCTGCCAGAGAAAGCTTAGGATCAATAATGGAATCGAGATGAAATTTGAAATTGTTCAGTGTCGAGATAAGTTGATCGTCGGCAATTAATGTTTCATTTGGTATGACAAAATTTTCTGATTTTTTGTATTTATTATTTTCACTACCATCATTATGTACTTCCGTTTGAGTACCTAGAACTGAATATATACAAATTTTTTTTTCGAAAATACGTAATACACGTAAAGCGCAATATTACCTGCGTGTAACAGAATCAAAAGCGTTAATAGGTACATGCTTGCAAAAACTAACTACATTCTACACCTTTTCGCATTTTATATAGTGAATTCGCCTGTGTTTCTTGTCACGCTTTTAACGCTTCCACAAAAGATACTATCTTACTTCGCACAATCAAATTTATTGCGCACGAAAAACGGTAATGCTCGTTAAACTAAATGCGTTATGACGTAACAATAAAAATGACAGTTAACGAGACTGTTTATCATGACATAATAATTCTTAACTATCTCAGTTGACATTAACGATGACGCTTCGCGAAAAGCTAACAATTAGAATAATCAAAGTTGCTCCGTAGCATTATTCCCTATTAATAATTTTTTGACTGCAAAAAATGCAATCACGTTCCGGAAGTAAAAGATATCTTCGTCATCGATTTCCGATCGACAGATCATCTCCACGCATCGATGATGTCATAGGTAACAGTACCGACTCTCATCTGGTCTCTGTCAGTGAGTCACTCTTATTGGATGACTAGATTAGTCTTATCTACCAGCATGCAAGTGCTTCCATTATATTTCGAAAGATTAATATTCAATAAGTAAATGCCTCAATATTAAATTGGCGACAATGATATATCGTAATTATATGGCATAAATTCAATTGATGGCTCTAGCAATATTTTTCCACTGGTAAGGCAGATGTAGTTTTCTGTCTGTTTCTTAGCCTTCAAGGTCCTTCGACGTACGGTGCTGCTCTCTGGTTGGTAAGAGACAAAGGAACTTCAATATTCTGGCCAGAAATAAACGTACCTACCAGTCGGGAGTGCCGGTTGATGTCAGGCTGAATTTACTGGCTTAAAATTACGGCATTGAATCTGTATTTACATTAGAAATTGACGTGTCTGTATGTTTCTTTGTTTATTCTTATTGATACAAGAATCGTGAATTCTGTTCAGTTTTTTCCGCAAGCAGTCGTGACGGTTTTGGATTATAACC
The DNA here is from genome assembly GCA_030142225.1 of Pachycephus smyrnensis. NCBI lineage: Eukaryota > Metazoa > Arthropoda > Insecta > Hymenoptera > Cephidae > Pachycephus > Pachycephus smyrnensis. The sequence continues at coordinate 361,432 of JARQST010000240.1, read as the reverse complement.
TAGTGCGAAAAGATATATTATTACGCGACGATATTTTTCTTGAACAATCTTCGTGTTTACTTGTCATAGGTGCGTTAATTTAAAAAAATTTCTGTGCATGCGTTTTCATGTGCATATGGTGTGTCATTGAGTTGCATAAGAAAAGTGTAAGGAATTTGTGTCTATTCGAAATAAGGACGCGAATAACCGATAAATTTGAGAATATCCGTCGATCGTGTGAATATGGTTACGAAAATTTTTTGAGAATGCAATATTCCGTTCTCACGTGTGGATGTCATTAATTAGGTTTATCATTTTATGTTTCGAGAGTTCCCAGTCCGTCGATGACTTTCTATAAATATTTCAAATACTGTCCGAGTATCACCGAGAATTAATACATCCTACAGGATTTGATATCGATTTATCGATTTCTGATTATTAGATAAATAAAGTACCAAAATGGACGAGGAAGCTATGTGGAAGGATTTTTATCATCAAATCGTGGAAAAGAAGGAACAGAAAGAAGAAGAGAAAACTGAACACGAAATAAGGTATATAGATACCATGAATCATCTTAATGATAATCGCACTTGATTTATATCCAATAATATTACCTGTATGTACATTACCATACGGTGCCTCTATATAATTTTTTTATTCGCTGTCTCGATTTTCTTCTACCATTTAAATTTTTTTATTTTTATCCCCTTGAATAAAATACAATTCAAATGTGTTGACGTAACTGTAAAGTTATGTACGCAAGAGTTATTAATAGGCGAGTCAAGTCTAACTTTCGGGATAAACTATGTTAGGCTTGTTCATTTACATCTGACTAACTGGACACTCATATATACACAATGCGTTATGTACAGTGCGTTTCAACATTACAAATTACAAATTATTTTATTCGCCCCGTTATTCGTCTTAATATAAATGTCATAATCAGTATCGAGTTATTCATTCTGCATACTGTGCATACAGAGACACCATACTGCAAAATGATCACGTGTCAGTACCCGTAAGTTTCAAAATAAATTTATTCCCTTTTGTAATTGCTTCCTCGATGCGTGCACAATCATACCAACGTTGTTGCCATAACATATTATTATTCACAAAGAATCATCATCGATCTACGTCTGGCATACGTAATTTTTCATCTATATATGTAAACACTGTTATATCAATAGATTCTCTTAAATGAATCTTCTCGCGCGATCAAAACGTCATAGTGCAAAAATACAAAAGTAATGAATCTCCATCTATCATTTATCTTATCATGATATCACTCGAGCATTTTAATCTATATACTCCAAAACAGACGTGCATATATAAAGAAGTTGCTCATAACGATAAGCAATATCTTAAAATTATCATACCTCAAAATTGCATACACTAAATATTAAGTGTCTAAAAAAATCTCGTTAGAATGTATAACAATTGTATGATAACCACGTGTCAACTATGCTTAAAGTAATTGACAGTAATAGTCGCATTCTTATCGCACAAGAAACTATGCAGTTTGCATAGCAACGATACTTTTTATTATCTCAAATCATGTTTTATCTGGTTAAAGTGTCGCTGACACAATTACGAGAAATCATTTAGGGATTTTACAGAATGATTTCATCTTTGAACAATCATGAACTATATAGTCGATGACGCAAAACCAGTTGTTACTATAGCAAGGGGATGCCTAGCTTCACGGATAAGAAGCGTTGCAGCAATGGAAGTGGAAAGAAGTTGCTTGAGACGCAAGACATTCGAATCGTTTCAGGTGAACGTACGAATGACCTTGAATGAGCAGCTATATATATGCTATATACAGAAATAGTAATATTTCCAATATTACTTTGACAAAATGAATATATTAACTGTAATAATATCGTATCCATATATTTGGAATGTAGAACAAAAATTTGCAAACTTAATCGAATCTCCCTTTCTTAATTTCACAATATTTCTAGCCATCCACTAAGACGTACCATTAAAATGCATATATCATTTCCGTTTAATGTATCCGATATAAATTTTTTTTCCCATGGATGTAAATGACTGTTTTTTTATATTGTTTCTGTGCTGGAGCGCAATCGTAAGATCATGAGTGAAACGAATGAAGGTCGTCTGTGTATTACGTCACAGCGTGGAACCTACTTAAAAGGAGAACAAAGTCGAGACTCATACCGATCACGAGTCTAAGAGTTGGCGACTTAGAACGTTTAAATATTTGGTTCGTGAAATGTAGATTTCATAGGTTAATGGAGAAAAATGCGTTTATTGATAATCATTCAAGTGTTATATACGCGGTGATGTATTTAAGATGTAACTGGAGAAACTGTAGAGCTTGTGATATATTACAAGTGCTCGAATGGAATGCGATGCTGACTGCCAACAGTCGAATGATTCATACTAGACTTTCGGGAGAATCTTCGAGATAAAAGGAAAACGACAAAATGACGCTCTACTGCCAACAAAAGTTCTGAGCTAACGAAGACTTCTTGTACATACATTGCTCTTTAGACGTGGCAAGTCATACGAGGCCATTTTACCTCAGATACGCGAAACTCGTGTGCGATACGGGTTTTTCCTTAAATTCTAAGAAAAGGAAAGTACTTGTGAAAAACCCATTTTAAATAAACACACTTTATAATAAAATGAATCACATCAAGTTTTTTTTTAACAGATCACATAACATTGTCAGTATAGTATATTTTTAGTGGTAAAACTGAAAATTTCATGAAGCCAAGGAGTATTCTTGTGAAATTCGAATTATTCGGTGGTTCTACAAAAATTGTTTCTGTACTTTGTTTCCCTGAAATTGTAGTCATAACAAGATAAGGAGTTTCACCGTACGAATACCATATAATATACAAACACAGATATTGTAAAGTCATTGTGTGTAGTTATAATCAACAATGTCGTCACATATGACGTATTCCGTCATGACCACTTTCGCAATACCCATGTATACTTGTCTAGTGTCGAGTTTTCGTGTAAAAGAGAAACTTCGACCAAGCATACATAGTATATGTATACGATATATCATTATATCCTCCTTTATCAATTTTATAATTGCTTTATTAACACGTTGTTAATAAGTACTGTTAAGTCTGTGTATAAACAGTGCAAATCACTTAGAGTCTATATATATTCTTTCATCTCACCCTTTGTAGCAATCTAAATAACAGATACTGCGAGTATCTTCGTTTACGACAGTTTAGCAATGGTATATAAATTACTTGAGTGAACTGGAATAGTCGTATTACGAAGCTTGACGAGTTTTGAGAATTTTTCAATTGTAATTAAGGAAACTAACGGTATATTAAGGATACGCGTCCTGTCTGATCCCTACTCTCGGTTATTCCTATTCCGAAATCTTACACTAGTCTGCCGACAGCTCTGGTGCTGTTAACATGTCTGAATTGTATAATCCGCGTGTCCTTTGACGTTTCTATTGTACAGTGAAGATGAAAAATAATTTCATTACAACAGACCGTGAAGTGAATTAATAAATTCAGGATAAAGTGACGTGATTTAATTGAATAAAAGCTTAATTGATGTGTAGTAAAAAAAAGTGTGAATCAAAACATAAGTAGTGAACGCCTTTAACGTTTAAATTTTGGAAATTTTCAAACTGTGATTTTTTTGCTAATTTTAAAACGACGTTGATTTGAGACAAATGCAATTTTTTGTATATTTATAATTTAGAAGGATTTTTGGATATTTCATTGGTGCTTGATTCAAGTCGCTTCGACGAGTTTTTCCTGAATTTTTGTCTAAGGAATACTCTGAGGATGGCGCATTTTGAAAAACTTAACGAGAAGCACCCTTATTTCGCGATAGCGGCTGCTCGCATGTCGCAGCGACCAGAAACGAAAAAGGTGACGGTTGGAAGCATCTACTGGAAATTTGCCGCCCACAACTTTATACATAACAGGTGAAGCCTATACGTCTCGTATGGACTCCGTAATGGCTTCCTTAGAATAGTTTCTTTTATTTGGCAATTAATTTTTGCGTTATTAATTTTACGTGTTACTTTAACTTAGCGTTATATCAAGTATATCAATATATAATATCAATACAATGATTGTAATAGCGAAGCACTATTTATCACAGCTCAAGCTTGGTTTCTTTTCATAACTCACAGTATATACTAGTTACCGTTATTTTATGTACCAAACTAACTTTAGTCTCATTAGATGAAATAATTTTGTTACTTATTAAATAAAAATCAATGACATCAATTTCATTGCTACCTACGTTGAAACTTGCACAAACGCTCACACCTGTCTAATGTCACCATTAAGTACGCCTACGCATATGAGCTAAATTCAGTATATTTATGCATCATGAATGACGCAATGATTTTAATTTTTCAGAATACAGGAAACCGATGGAGGCTTCTTCGAGAATCTAGGAACTCTCTTGGCAGAGAAGGCACGCGAACAGGAACAGATAGAAGGACCTCTGCCAGCTAAAAACGATCAGGTAGAAGATAAACAACAAGATGATGATGATGATGACGACAACGAAGGAAGCATCGAGGAGCCTACGGATGCTTTACTGGAAAGTGACAGTGATCGGGATGAGAATGAACACGCGCACAATCTCGTTGTTGGATCAGTTGGTTGGAACGTAAGTAAATTTCAATGTGCATTGCTGATTTTTTTTAATGACGCAAAAGATCATTCCTTGTTACGTAACACTGTAACGTAATATTTATAGCGAACAAGCTGCCTACCTGAAAGTAACATTTCATTCACAAACCTGTGAAGCTAACAGAAATATTATTACATATTAGAATCCTGATATTTTATCGATCACTAAATATTCAGTCGTTTCCATGACGTTAAATGATTTTCAAGTAATTTAGTTGTATTACATTTTTTTTCCTAAAATACTGACGCATCATTCATAGGGTAAGGACCCTAACGGGTGCAGTTTGTCGTACCATTTTTTTTTTTCGTCATAAAACGTAAAGCACTTCTATGGAATTTTTACTTGGTCATAAATCTCAGAAGGATAACATACTGGCAGTTAAGTTTAGATCGAATTATGGTCCAAGGAGTCTGAGAAGATGCTGTGATGCTCCTTTTCGAAAGTATCATGCAGTGTTGTCTTTAAAAAATCTTAAACTGTTCTAAACAGTTTCCACTCGACTGGTGGATCTTTTCAACTTCGTTACGTAATCTTAACATGGAGATAAAAAATATTCTCAAGTGATTACATTCCGCATTGATAAGACGCAAATCCACAAGGAGTGATCTGTTTAAGGTCTACCAGTAGTCGAGGTCGTTTCTACTCTACGTGCAATACAGATAGGGTAAGGTTGGTTTCGTCTGAATGAAAACAGATTTCTTCACGTGTTTATCATCAAACGGCCAATCATTTAAGAAGATACATGGAGAGCATTCAGTGAAGTATAAATCCTTGAAACACGTTATAGTTACTATTACTCCTTGTCAGGTTCGGTAGCGAAGCTGCTAAGTGATTCCGACGAAATTTTATTTTTGGAAATTAATAGCAGTGAATATTCTGATAACGTTGCTAATTCGTGGTTTTACTATTTTAATTGTATCAATTTATTATTTAATTGCAGTCACCTAATACTGTATGGTGGTCTGACCCTATTTCACTTTGAAGCAAATACAGTTGTACAGTATATACTCATTGTCCGAATTTCTGATGGCGCATTTCGCACCGATCGTTAGGATGTATTGATTTTTCAAAGGTTGAGAAGCCGCACGTAGTACCTAATGCCAGTAGTAGTCGTTGGCACGCATTCTCCCAATGCGGAAAGTCTGCGATATGTGTCAAGTTATGGATAACATTGACTTTGGGACTCATTGGGACTGATTAGAGCCCTTCAAGAAGACTTTGTAAAGAAATGCGATTGTTTAGATCCGATAAAGTTCTCTGCATTAGGAAGTTTGTCAAGTTCGTAAGTTTCTCACAGTAATTATTGGTTAACATTCAATTATTCTAAGTGAACTTGAAGTATAAAGTACTGTGTGAAGTAGAAGTATATTTTGCTGGGAATTAAGTGCACTTGATTAGTATGACGTGATATGTTTTGTCCTTGTGTTATGCAATTTGAAAAAATTTACTTGTCCGTGCATCGTCGCTAATCATTACTGACCACCGAGGGCCAGTGGTCAGGGCCGGTGAGCATGTGCACGTGGTTGTGCGGAGGCTGTAGGGGATGCGTCTGCGTATCGGTTTAACTCATATGACGTCCGCCATGGACCACTACCATGTAGATTCGTCGACGGTGGCTTCGTCCGTCGGTCCATCTATTCCTGGCAGTGTAAAACTTGCCTTCGTCACGACGTCGTCTTCTCTAGTTTTCTTCTTCTTCTTCTTCTTACGACTTTTCCATTCAACTTTCTCGTCGTTCTCTTGATTTTTCGTTTTTTGTCGATTAATTTCAGTCGCTCGCGATTAAGACGTGAAATCCAGTAAAAAAACATGTTCGAACGGATGTTAAATGAAAATTCGTCAATTTAAATCTATAGTGATGGCTTCTGGCAGTGATAGTTGTCCGTAAGACGTGCTTAAATTTACAGTTTTTTAAAATCTTTTTTTTATTTTAATATAAAATCGTTGGAATTAACAAATTTATAGAGATTCTTGGGAAAAAATTAAAAAGTATTTCTTTTCTGTCTGTACGAAAAGGAGTTGTGCAATATTTGTCACAGGCAGGCACTGTACTTTTCCTTTTTCTAATTTTCCACGTACTCTGTACCGCTGGAGAAATTCCTATTGTAGAAGTCAGGGTCAACTCCAGATCTCATTCACTGTTAATAAATCGGTCGATACGGAGACGTAATAATAAATCGAGAAGTGGGTTACCCAGTTTCTCTCAAGGTAGGAGAGTTCTGAACTCACAATCAGTGTCGACAAATTGGCAAATTGTCAGAGAAGCGGTTTAAAAATGAAACCAGTTCTCAGGTGGAGAACGATGGACAATATTTGTCACGTGTGTCAACGTCCTCAAAAAGCGGAAGCTGTTAGAATCGCTCCAGGATCAAATTTCCTCAATATAATATTAAAGCTACGAAATTGCCTCTCCCACGATCTTCCACAGCCACCAATAAGATGCCTGTTCTATTATTACTCGTAAATTTCATGTTGAACCACTATATGAATGGATTAACGTAGATCAGCCAGAAACGTAACGACTATTTGATTAGGAATAGTGAAATAGGACCCGGATAGGATTAAAAAGGGGTCCAGAAATTAATCACTATTGTAAACTAGAATGAGGCCCATATTTATCGGTAAGTGACACGATATAGACACAGCATAGCGCAGAATGGTGCGCCTTGACGGTCAATGAGCTAATTGTCGACATATCAACTTTCATTGGACGCAATTGCGTGAACGTAGCTGCACTTGTTCCGCAGCTCATTCTAAGCAGGATGCGACCTAGTTTTCGCGAATCGGAATTGTCGATTTCTCAAAATTTTTATTCGAAATATATTTACATAGACAATAATGTATATAGCTATATATACAAGATACCAATAGCGTTAGAAAGAGTGATAACAGATTTGTTTCGCAACGCGATAACGCATTAGCATACATAGAATTTGTAATGGGAATATTTTGCACTGTATTTTTTTTCGGCACTGTGTGGCAGATAACCAACTATTTCCTGTAGGCGTTGCCGCATTCTTAAGGGTCGCATGACTGACGATTTAAAAGTCATCTAAATTCGCCCGCATGTGTTTTCTTAAGTTTAGATCTGGATTTAGGGAGCTTTGCCGTTGTTTGCATTCGATTGTTTTAACAGCCGCCTTTATGTGTTCTCACTTTGATTACGACAGCGTCTTAAATTTATTCGTGATTATGAATGCGTCGACTGCCCGTGAATTATCGATAGGATGGGTCGTGGTCATTGACGATGCTCGACAACGACGACGGGAAACTGTAGCAGTTGTATGTTTGGTTAGCGCGTGATTACTTGGATTTAGATAGTGAAACATCATCCTTTTTACGAATTACGTTCCACGGGTCAAAGTTGAAGCTTCACTCTAATCGACTTGAACGCTGTTCCTTTATGGGACGTACATTCTGTATTAGATCAGCTGTTATTCGTGTAGGAATAGCTTCGGGTACCCGTGAGTCTATTGGATATTTACTTTGTGCGTATCTAGTGAGTTTTCGTGGACTAAATGAAGTTTCTTTGAAGAAGAGAATTTTAGTGGGAATTAATATTTATTCTAGTTGATAGAAGAAATAACATTTTTCTGCGAAGATACGAGAAACTAAAAGTCCATGGAAAAAAATGGCTTTTACCATTTGTGAAGTGTTGAACGAATTTCGAAAATTGAATAAACGATAACGCGAATCAATTAATTCGAGCAAACCGTGCAGTAAATTTTTTTTTCGATTTCACAAGTGAATTAATTATTGTGCCGTTGTGAAGAATTATATAGAAAATGTGTTGAATAAAATGTGGGTGATCACTGGATATACGTTTTCACGAATTTTCAATTCGCTTTCCATACGCTTGATTAAGTATCAATAAAAATCAATAGTGCCACTTTTTTATATTGCAAAATGGTTAGACCAAGCACACCAGCTGGGACTGGTACCCTAACCAGAAAACGTAATACGTTTAGAGGAGTTCCAAAAGCGGAACTCGAACGTAGGACTAATGCCCTTTTACAAGCAATGACGGTGAGTCTTTAAAATTACTGTAACAACAATCCAAAAAAAAGTGCAAATAAAATATTGATATAGATTACAGTTTGACTTGCCCTAATCAACAAGATAAAAGCATGACTTTGTTAACCCAAAAACACTAAAAAAATATTTCTCCAAAAATTAAAGCAGATACTATCCCGTAGTAACTGCAGCTATTTCACTGCAGGATATTAATAAAATCAAGTGCATTATCATCCGAATAAATACGAAGTCGACCCATTTCTAAATGGGCAATATGTGCTTTGCCAATTGAACAAAATTAGCACGACAGATAGTAACGCAAAGTACTTGACGCCCTGAAAATCATGCCGGGCTACAAACTATACCAGTTCAAAGTCATTAAAGCAACGTAATCGGCAAATAAATCATGTGAATTCCATTGTAAAAAATGTTGCAACAAAAAGATATAACAATTAAATTACTTTAATGCGTTCTTTGTACCGTTTAACATACCAATATGTCTTTTAACTTTATATTCTTATTCGTGCATCCGGATGCATTTGAAGATCAAATTACCAGACAAACCGATATGGTATAATAGTGCATTCTCTCCTTATTAAGATGATTTTGTACTATTATGCACTTGTGTACATAAAAGGATAAATTTCTTGTATGCAATGCCTAATTCGTTTCTATGTAAGCGTAGTGCATTGAACCGAACCAACATGGGATTGATGATAACAATAGACCCGTTTCTCTTGCATTTCATTAAATTCCATTTGAATTGCATTTAATGTCTAATTAATTGTATTTTGCATATTACAAAAAATATTCGAAATTTATAATCGATATGCGACAGATCGAGGAACTCTATGCTGCTCTCGTTTATCTGGCTCAACATCAAGTCGGCTATGATGTTTCCAACGAGTGCGGGCAGGAAGCTCTGCTCAATCACCTACAACAAGCCTTTAAAGTTGACAACGAGACGCACGAGCAAGTCCTGGCAGAGACACGTAACATGGAAGTAAGAATTTCAAGATTTAATATAATAATCAAGGGAGAGTGGCTAAAGGTCACGCATAAATTGGAATCATCCGGATTAGAGTGCTAGAATTATACTCTAACAAAGATGATGAGGTCATTGAACTTTATCTTATGTTGTGCTACGACGTTTATTCATCGCCTATCTACGTATTTGCAGGCACCGGAAATGCACTTGAACGTCGAAGTAATCGAAGCCAAAGAACTAGTCTCCAAAGATGCCAATGGGAAGAGTGATCCTTTCTGTGCACTTTATCTTGAATCAGCACCAACGAGAAGATACAACACTGCCGTGAAGACTGCCACTCTGTGTCCTGTTTGGGAAGAGCATTTTGAACTGTGAGTTTTGTCAAGTACTCATTAAAGAGTTATTCAAGTTTTGAACTTTGCGAGCGTTGTTCGTGGAACTTTGAGAATTTTTTTTAAATATTCTTCTTTACAGACCATTAGAAGATACCGAGAATGACGTGCTGTATTTGGAAGTATGGTAAGTCCAATTTGTATATATATCTCTATTTCCTCTAAGTAGTTTAAAAGATTTTAAGCACGTATTTCTGCCTGTATATTAATAGACACTGGTGTCTGATTTTCTAGGGATTTTGATGCAGCCGAGACCGTTCGCGAGAAGATGAGTAAGGTCAAGGATGTAAAAGGTGGAAGAGGTCTGATGAAACTCGTAAGAGAAATTGCTGTGACAGCAACAACTGGAAGTCACGACAACGAGTTCATAGGACGCAGTAGAATTCCGTTGAAGGTACCATAAAAATTTCCATATGAATTTTGACACCGCGCGCATTAGCCTCCAGGATGATTTATCACGGCGAGACAACAATCCGGGAACATGAATATCGTGTTGTTGTTGCGTTTAGAGAACACGTTTAAAAATATCGAGAATCACGTGTACAAGGTGTACAACATTTTCGACACGAGTCACGCCTACGATAACGTATATCCTCGGTAACGATAATGAATTTACTTGCCTCGCGATAACTCGAATTTACATTCTTTTTCTTGCCTCAGGATATTCCAGTCACTGGACACACGATGTGGTATCCCTTGGAAAAGAAAAACAAGTCTAAGCGCCGGGGGGTTGTTAGACTGAGACTGGCCTTTAGTGCTGAACACAATGCTCAGGTGGCAGCACAGGAACACAGACACCTGCTAAGGATCTTGCTGCTTTATGAGCTTGAGAGCAACAAGGTTGAGAAATATTGTTGGTGTGGTCGTTGGTCAGGACCGGCTGAGGCCATTATACTTCAGCACAGCGCGCAGCGTGGTCTGCTTGCCAGAAATGTCACCCTTGCACAGTGGGTTGAGTACTCCAGGGTGCATCAGGAGCATCCCCTTAACTTTACTATCTTTAATAAACTTGCCGTGGAGCTTTTGAGACCACTTGAAAATGGACTCTTCTCTAACGACGAAATTAAGATCTTCTGGGACGCCACTAAGAAGTTACTTCACTCGTGTCTTAATAGTATTAGAAAGATTAGGAGATTTACTGTTGGAGATAAGAACGCTATGACGCAACTGGCTGCCATCTTGGGGTGAGTTGTGTTACTGTTGTTTACAAATTGTGGGGTTGGTTTATGTAACCTTTTTTTAATCGAACATAAATAATGTTCTTATCACAGAACTTTGTCTACCATTACTACTCTGAATGTTCCTGAGGACGTAGATTTGTTTCCGGAAAAAATGTACGGATGGTTACCGGAAGCTGATGGCCCACGAACGGATATTCTTCAGGCACTGGAGCAAACCGTTATCCAAGGTGGAGTGGAATGGTATTTATTTCTTATAATTAAATCGTACTTAAAATTAATGGATTCATAATATTTATTTGTTATTATTAAATGCTTTCATCGTACTATAATTTCGTGTCATATTCAAGGTTTGATCACATTCTGAAGAATAACGTACCGGAAGGTGATTCCGATGAAGATGTACTCAAGCATCATATCAAGATGATCCAACTGATTAGAGCGGATCTACAAAGAGCAATCGAGTTCTATGATAAGCTCTTTATCAAGTACGTTATTATGAGATTCCTGAAATGTCAACAACACTTGAGATTAATCGCAGTAATTGTTTCCAGAAAAATCAACTTCCCATATGCCCGGACACTGTACATAATGTACGAAAAGAGAATTTGCGACATCTGTATGGTCATCATCGAAGATATCTGTGCCAGACTGAAGCGCATTGAGGTAGACAATAATGACGATGCTGAACTGGCCCTAGGTACAACGCTCTTTGAACTTTATCTGACACTTCAGCGATATGCCATGTGAGTATATTAAACGTTATACAAATCCATATCTATGTAAAATGACAAGTATACTCACAGTCACCGATTTTCCATTATTTCTTCAAATATTTAGATTGGGCCAAGTTCTCTGTGCTGAGGGTCTGGAAGATATGAAAATACAAAGTTATTACGACTGGTTCAGAGGAGGCGTCGCTCATTGGCTAGACATCGCGATATACAAAGCGCTCAAAAGGATCGACAGAGCCGTTGAGTTCGATACCCTTCAACCAATCGATTCAACAGTTCAATACAGTTCCAGCGCTGTTGACACGTTAACAATTTTCTATCAGATCAAAGTATTTTGGACCCAATTGGCATGGCCTGATGTTGAAGGATCTTACACCTTCATAGCGAAAATCATTGATGTATGTCTTAGGAATTAAAAACTAATGAATGATCATAACATGTACTGATCTTTGTTCTTGATCATTTCAGGACATCTGCAAGTGTTCTGTGGCTTATGCGGACAAAATGGCAACAAAGGCAGAAACAACAACTGAACTGGAACAAATTGCTGAACATCAGAGCAGCGTTTATGAGAGAAAATTTGAAGTTTCCACTGCTTGGTGTTACGCTATTAATAATATTGATTATATACGCACCTCAATTGCTCCTCTTGCTAATGATTTGGGTTTACAAAGTATCATCGATGCTTTGAGCGAGAACAAAACGCAACAAGAAGCCGATCGTTGTCGCGCGACGCTTCAACTCATCATTGATAATGCGACAGAGACTGTGCGCAACAAGATCATTGAATTGCTCGAAGTTGTTGCTGGCAAAATGGCGCCAGCCATGAGTAGGTCAGTTGTTAGTTCTACTAATCTAAATGGGTCCTTATCAATTCAAAATGATGTATACAGTTTGTATGAAAATATTTTCACCATTTTTCATATATGCATTCAGGTATCTCATGGAAGGTGCAGAACTGATCGACACTACCAGCAACGCAATGGACAGATTGTTACATTATTTAGATTCGAATTTAACCACTTTACACGACAATCTCAACGAGGATAATTTCGAAAGGGTTCTATTGGTCATCTGGGAAATTTTATCAGAAACTCTGTACGAATTAGTCAACGATAACCTTGAGGTTGTTAATATGATTGTTTTTGGACTTTATTTATTGCCTCTGTCACGCTTAATTTTATTAAGAGTTACGATTATTTTCTTCTGCAGAAAAGAAGACCGCCGTCTTTCTACTCGAATCTTCATCGTACTCTTCACACGCTAATTCGATTCTTCAATCTTGGCGCCGATGAGACTGCGAATGTTCAAGTACTGGAGAAGATTGAGCGATTGCTGAAACTTCACGGATTAGAAACAGCTGAACTTATACATCGTTACAGTCACGAGCGTCTTCAGGAACAGAAGGACCTGGAGGAGTCAATTTATGGTCAATTGACAGTACGAGCTCAGTTCGTTGACAACTCCTTGAACATTCAAGTACTCAATGCCAGAAATCTCAGGCCTATGGATAGCAACGGTAAGGTTAAAGAGAAAAAGAGAGAAATAGTTAGGGTGATATATATAGTGCATGGACAACGTCGAAGAATTGTTTGTAAATCTCAAATGGCGTTTTGTGAATTGACGCGAACCGGGGCAAAATATTGGGATATATTGGACCATGAAGAATCATATGTAATTTCGATTTTATAGGCGATTTCATAGGCAAGCTGTCTACTCTCGAACGTAAACTGCACTCGAAGTCTAAAGAAAGACTTAGAGAAGGGAAGACAAGTATGTAAGCAATTGTAGCGATACGATAAAGTTGTTCCTTATCACGGTGCGATATTTCATGCCTGCCTGCCCTTGTAAAATCGCGCACGATTTACGCATTGCGTATGTGACTGCATGAACGCCCATTATTATGGGGTGTTTCACAATTAGATTTTAGAATCTCATCTGATCTATTGCAACGTTCTGTTATTACTATATAGATAACGATCGGCGAGGTGGATATATGTTACAATATGAAATACGATTGGAAGACAATTCTGAGTGTCGCTTGGAAAAAAATTGTTTGGGGTTTATACAAAAATTAAAATTCATACCACCTTACCCATCAATTATCGATTATACTCGCTCCGATCACCGTCACTATGCATGAACACGTTTCATACTGGGATTCTTCGGGGTTTTTCAAACAAAATTTTTTTCTCAAAACTATATCTCATATTTTTCCAGGAAAATGTGATCCTTACGTTAAGATCAGGATATTACCCGACGAGAAATTTGCTCAAGTCAAAACACCAAAGACTCATGTACAAAAGGAGACGCTCTTTCCTTTGTTCGATGAGAAATTTAACATGTGAGTGTAAAACACGAGTTGAATAATTATTTTTTTACTCTGATGTAATACTCTTTTACTTTCTATTTTAGTCCTCTGACAACGGAACAGAGAGGAACGGAAGACGCTATTGTGGTTTTCGAGGTCAAGGACAAGGACTTCCTGCGGACGAGGTTCATGGCCGAAGCATTTTTGTCATTCACTGAAATTCCTGAAACAAGTGCCGAGCATGGAATAGAAACTCTTGATCAAATTCATCTGAAACTCTCAAGGCCCGTTAACAAAGGTACGAAATAATTGCAAGAATACAAAATCATATAATCAAGATACAAAATTTATTAACTTTCAATTACGCTCAAATACTAAATATACAATATTTGACTTCATTAAGGCTCAGACGTAATCAGGGCACTGGAACACAGAAAAGGAGACAATCAAGCTATGGATTTCATTTCCAAACTCAACAACAAAATCATTTCCAGGTAATATACTTGAACAAAATGAAAGGGATGTATCCATCTTTTTTTTTTTTTACGTATCTAACTCGAATTCAGTTGCATGACACGAGTTTCGTGCTATTGGGTATTCAAGAATGGCGTCTAATGCCCGTTTCCTCCGACGTTGATCGGAGTTTAAACTTTGGTTACCCTATCTCGAAACTATATAAAAAAAATTGAATCAGGTTTAAACCACGTCGGTGGAAACGGGCATAAGAGTACTTGAGAATTTTTTTTCTTCAAATTGACGAAGCACGCATTTATAAAATCAATTGGTCGCTTCGTATTCTCTGTATCTAAATGTTGTTATGAAAGCGACACGAGCATCGCGTCCTGCTTCGTGAACGTTTCTTAGGCTGTGCGTAATCTCGAGTACCACTACTCGTACCATGATGACCTTAAAGTGGCGCATTTTGGAAAAATCTCGAGAAACAGAAAGGCTGAGTAAGTGCTACTTACGAGCAATCACTTTTATTTATGGCTAGAGCTGAGGCCAGAGATAGTATCTATATACACATATACATTGTATGTTTCGTCGCTACTATGCGTATCAATTTTAAAATTGCGACACTCGTTAATATACGATCGATTTGTAAATAAATATATATTTACATAGAAAATATTTATACTACGATATTACGTGAATAATAATTTTTTTTCAAAGGAATTCAATCCTATTATATCCTTTGCTCCGTTCCAGTCAAATATCTTTGGTAGATATTATTTTTCGAAGAACAAATGAACGCGTACCGTTTCTTAGTGACTGTACTTGGTCCTTTCACACGGTCTGATAATACGCATAATAAAATAAACATAGTGTAATCTTTAAACATTGACAGTGTTTACCTCAAGATTTGTCTTTTGGGTCCATTTCCAGCTTCGCTAGCTCTAAGAATAGCTCTCGCTCTCTCTCTCTCTCTCTCGCCTTACCGAAGATCCGTTCCTTTTCTCAGGAACGTCTAGGAAAAGAAATGCACCCGTAGATGTATCAGAGATTTTGAAGTTTTCTCGTCAGCTTTGTCCTTTCTTTCCTTTTCTCTTCGTCTTATGTACACCGGGACACATTTTACTGAAGCCTCTTCCGCCATTAAATATAACGACAGGACGTTCAATAATAAATCATCCCGAAGTACCCAAAATTATGCGGACGTCGTTGTATTTCACTTTGCAGGGACGATTAGGACTCTACTAATTTCAGCTCAATCGCTGATTATGTGCATAATTCTGCATAACCCCACGTACACCACTACTGAAAATGGCAATAATATTTTTTTTATTGCATCACTGCCACAATGTACGCCAACGTTCATCATCCCAGGGTGCAGCGTGCGGCTATAGAAATTTTTAACGTGCAGGGTGCAGCAGTACAAAAGCAAAAGTTTTTTTGATTACACGTATATACTTAAATGTACTAGACTTGCAACTGGAAGATATTTAAACTTTACGAAAATTTACGATCCCTAACTGACGTAGCCTCGAGAGACATTTGTCGTATATCTGACAAACATTGCGCTTCGCAGGCGAGAAAAGAAAATATAAGAAGAAAGAAGAAAAAAATGAGAGAATATATAGAGAAGCAGAAAGAAATGGGAGAGCTTTATGTTATTCCAAGTACCCCCGGCTATGCGTATGCAGCATGTACAACCGTTATGTCATTACAAGTAGATACTCTTGTACACGAAGAATAACAAACTTTTTACGACGAAGAAAAACCCCAGACAGCATCCAGGCTACAGGGCATTTTATTAAAAAAAAAAATAAAACTATATTCGCGGCGGTCCTGTTTATTAACAAGATAGAGGCTTTTAGAATAAGAGAACGGAGAGCTTCCCTCAAGACAGAAAAAAATACAAGAAAATTTTATGCTAAATAAATTAATTCCTCATATCATATTTGATAAGGATAACAAGATAGGAATCTATGAAAAAACACGATGATGGACCATGCATTTTATTTAAGTAATATATCTGTACCAATGACAGGTTACAAAAGTTTTATATACCGGGTGTCCATAATTTATGTACGAGCAGACATTTTTTTTGGTTTTATCAATAATAACAAGTACCGTGTATACAAGAGTGCAGACGAATCTATCAAAGCACGTGATTAATTTAGTATCGTACCGCATAGATTAGAATGTAAAACAAAACTGTAATAGATAAGCGTTATCACGATATCGGAGAAGCAATTATTGCTGCATACCAGAATTATCGAAAGCACGGTTCGAATGAACGGAGTTATCAAAAGGTGTAGTATCGTCGAATACGTAAAGTACCGGACACCAGCATCCACTTGCATTGGTATGGTAGAACAATTGCGCAATTACGTGGGTGGTACACCCTGCCACGTCATAGGATGGAATCTGATTCCTACAAATACGTATTGCGGTTCAAGTCGATAAGCCTGTTGTTCGGCTGCTTCACGGAATTCGCACAGTACTATATGCATAGTTGCGGTTATCGCATAGCTGCAGGCTTTAAGCGGAAAGCTTCGGCACCGCTCCGCCAGATGGCAGTAGGATAATGAAGCTGATGAAAATGAAGTTTAATTTTGCAGATCGAGAAACGCCCTGAGCATATTGCTAGTCGGTCAGTGACGGTTATTCAAAATGAAAAGACGAAATAAAACTTTTATAATTAACTTTGTCGAAGAATTTTCTAAAATGATAAAAAAATTAATTCAGTTTGTTTCATGTGATTTGTATCTACGACTTGACGGTTGACATTAAAGAAATTTAGTTTCGGAAATTAATGACACTGATGATTGACATGATACGTCGTTCAATTTTTCTTAATTGTCCAACATTGGTTAGGTAATTTCGATAATGGCTACGTCCATTTTAGTAGTTTAACGAACGTACTATTTCACGGTCTCTTGGATACAACGATAAGCGTACTGATAAGCGTTGTATTATTGTCGAAAGGCTGTGGAGACTTTGTCGATAGAGAAAAGTCCAGCGCGGATGACACTTCCGGTTGCTGAATGACATCTATGGTATTGACTATGTACATATGTATACATATAGGTATGTATATTGCCTGAGGACTTTATTGTACGTGTATAAGCATATAGAAGAATTGTGCATGTGCATTGTGTCTACTCCAACCGGAACATGGCGATTCCTGGTACAATGTATAATTATGAGAATAGACGATCGATAACGCTGCAAAATTTAATGACTGTCGATGAACGATGACAACAGTCTATCGACGTTATCAGCGTCTATTCGCGTCGAGTCGAACGACGTGTTATACAAAATTATCGAAAATTAACGTACTAATTTTCAATTCAATTCCATTAACCAAGCGCGATATACCATCACGTGGTATTCAACAAAATGGTGATACGAAATGAACGGACGAATGTAATATCGGTATTATCATGTTATCTGATGCATATATAAAATCAATTCTGTTCAGCATCCATTAAAAGGTATAAATCAAGTCCAAGTGGGTGGGTTAATTTTTATTTATATGAAAAACACGTAAAAGCTGTCAAGTACTATATTTTACCGGATAGAATTGAAGGAGTATAAAATATTTCTTTTAATTTATAATAAATGCCTCGAAAATATACCCTAAACGCTTAATAGTCAAAGCATCTAGATTAACAGTCATGACCTAATTTTTTTTCGTTTAGCTATTACTCGCTCCTCTTCGCGCTGAACACCGTTTTCTTCCGCAGCTCCGCCATTGTTTGCACCAATGGAGATTAACGTTGTCGCGCTGATTGTCATTCAAATGATCCGTGGCGTTTTATATAGAGGAGCGCACGTTCGCACGGCAGCTCATACGCGTCGGCCATCGGGGAGACCCATTTCCACTTCATTGACAGGGCTTGCCATAGTCGTGAATCAAAACCGGATTTTAAGCCGGGGTTGACAGTGACGAGGTGCTGACACGAAGATTTGTTAGTATATGGACCAACCATTAGATTAAAAGGAAGGGTGGAAGAATTAGCATAAAAACGTATTGTAGGAAATATTGATAACCCGATAGAAAGTAACAAATTATAATCATAATAATTCGCGTGTCCAGAGACAATAAACCGGCATTAGGATAATTGAATTTCAATTGGAAATCGCAGACCCGTATATAGTATTAGACCGTTTCGTATGGTCGTGGTACAATTTCGTCATTGCATGTCCAGGTGGCCCTGATGTGGACTAGACTTAAGCCCCGACAGCTTTGCCACGACACGCGCCGGTTATTAACGTTTGATGCGATCGTAATTCCGATTTAATACCGATTTATTGTCCGTCTTGTTGGTCTGGTCCATCCAGGACAGCAAAGGGGGGTAATAGTGTCAGCAGAGCGCCGGTCACGTTTCTTCTCAATGGTTCTGTTTTTGACTCCTTGCTGAGTTTTTTTTACCTCTGGGTATTTTGATCGTGACGCTACCGAGTGCCACGGGATGAACGGATGAAGTTTTAAGCGGATGAACGGCCGATTTATGCGTCTCTTATACGTCCTGGCAAGAAGCCGGTTCAAGGGCCTCGTCCATCCATTTAAAATTTTTTGCCGCCACTTTCGACGACTCCATCGTTCCGGAGCGTCTATAGTTCTTCAATTGGAAGTATATTTCAGATAATGCTATATAATGGAAGATAATCACTGTGAATTAGGTTTGTGGGATATCACGATATGGAAATGGAAGTCGATTTGGTATTGGGCTTTAGGAATTTCAGTAGGTAGGCCAACGCGAAACTGTGTATTGGATTTTTAATTTAATTGGAAATTGTAACGGGTTTTTTTTTATTATAGTGGTATTCCTGGTATAATAATTATTTTCGAAATGAGAATATATCGTGAGATTTAATTGGATTAGATATTGGATATATTGGTGGTTATCGGTATAGGCTTCTTGTAAGACGCGTAGCGCCAGTTCCGATTGGGCCTTAAATCTTAACGTGGCGTATGGGTTAATCGCGCACTCGTATTAATTAGGTAGACGTACAAATTAAACGTATAAATTGTCCCTACGATAACGCAAAGTGGCTGCTATTTGTCCAAGTGCTAGTTTCGACTGCACCTTTTCTCTCCTGCCTTTTATACGAACAGTCGAAACTCGCGCCGGACACGTTGGACTCTCGTACGCAAGAGGCGAGGAATTTAAATTAATTTAGATAAGCCGACGTTGGAAGGCGCGTTAAAAACCAAGAAAATATGTCTTCGTTACGGAGCACCTATGTGCTACCCACATATACGATTGCATACGTGACTGGCACGTAGTCGCTATATATCTGTATACTGAAAATATTAAAGTACTAAACGTTACCAAGATTAAAAGGATTCCTTATCAATTCATCTCTCCGGGCAACTTTCAACACGTCCCAGTACACAATGCATTAAATTTACAAAATATAAATTTCACTTTTATTTCATTCATCCCAAATTTTAAAAAATCTCATCGCAATCACAACGAATCTCCATTCAGGTCATATATCCCGTAATAAATATACCAATAAATTTGAAAAATACCATATTTATTTTCAGTTTCAATATTCTCCGTATTCATCAACCAAAAGTCAAATAAACGAGACTTAAAAAATGTCAAAATATCCTATCAATTTTTAGTTTCAATATTCTTCCAGCTTCCATCAACCAAAATCAAATAAAGCGCCCAAAAAAAACATCAAAATCATCGTGACACGAAACGAATTAACCTGTCCCATTGCCGACGACCGGGGTCAAGTAATCCTAAACCATTCATCCATCTGGAGAAGAACTTTACTAGGTATAACTCAAAAAAGATTCTTTATCTGAAGTCGCAGCGGTATAAGCCGGCAGGTTTGGCTGGGTCCCCATCTGAAGGTAGGTAAAAGACTAGGTAGGTAGATATAGGTACATCGTTATTCGAGGAAACCAGAAATCTTAGACGTTTAAGGAGCCACCATGAAGAATCCATGGTACTTGGTAAACTTGAACATGGGATTAAGCCAGTCGTATATGCTGAGTGTGTTCGTCCCTTTGGTAAACATGAATGATAATTGACGGTATTATAGAGTGTAAATATGTGAAAAGTACACGAGTAGTACCTAGTGGCGAGATAACATACGTTATTGTCCTTATTGTTATTATTCAGCATGGTGTACGGTACCTTTGTGCTTGGTAAAGGGAATAAGTATGTACATATATATCCAGGCTCGTTATATAAAAATGTAACATCATGAAGAGTATACAGGTAATAACAGTTGTATTACTGCCGAGTGGAATGATGGGAGGAAATAACGTGAAAACGGATTACGTCTCGTACGTGGCGGAATCCCTTTGTCTGTTGAAAATGAACGTTATTATTGATGTCATGCTAGAGATGGAATATGCGTATTGCGACTTCAATGCTACGCGAATCTTGCTTGTTTGTATTCAGAACATGACGTGCGTCAGTTTGATATCATTCGGATGGTGAATTTGCGGTGAAAAATTTAATATGAAAAATTTTTTAATAGAATAAATTTCGATGAAACTCATAAAAACGTACAAAAATTTTCTTTCATTCGTTGCTATCGTTTCGGTGACAATTATAATGATTTTCCATAAAGAAAAGATCGATTTTGAAAATATTGATTACTTTGCGCAAGTAAATTTGCTGGAATGCATAAGCTTGATGAACGAATGAGGAAGAAATGTTTACTTGTATAAATAATTAATTGACTCCAGGTCATTATGTAGTACATGCGGATTCCGTGTTTAGGCTCAATTACTTGTCTTATGAGTGAAAAGCCTGTATTTTCGTCTGCGTTGAACGCATTAAATTCATTGGCGACCGATCGATAAAGTCTACTACAGGGCGTACAAAAACTTTCGTATAAATGGAAATCATTTGTACACGTCCGCCCCGTAATGGCTTGTTTCTTTCCAGGCTTAACGAGTGACTTTCGCCATAGTTGATTCTGGATAATAGCATTCAAGCAAAAATGCGCAGATTTTCACTGAATACAGCAGACTAAAGTTTCACGACGTAAAATATTGTATTATTAATTAGTACAATATCAACTACCAACATGACAACATAATAGTAAATATGCCATAAGAGATATCCGAAGGAATTGAGAAATTGGCAAAGTACACCATTCCGCTCCTGTTTCCATTCCCCGGAAAGGATATAACGATAAGGAAAAGGAAGATCAGCAGAGATAATTTGGGACAAGTAAAGAAAGTGGACGAGAATTTCGGTTCAGAACTAGCGCGTCGCGACGACGTCGGGATGCCAGGATAGGTGGCGTAAAACTTCTTCTAACTCGTTTGTGGAGTTTCAGGTAAGTTTTTTTTCCGGGTGAATACATTAAAAAGTCCTTACGCAAATCGCGCCGTTTCGCGACCTCCAATCTAAAACTCTATTTGGATGATCTGATAGGAAAAGAGTTTGCGTAGGTATATATATACACACGTACGTCTGTATATCTATATATAGCGCGGTGTTCTATCCGCGTGCGGAATAGCCAACCAGAAAGCAGTAGGTTGGTATTAACGCTGTCACAGATAGTGGTCTAGACTCTCGTTAAGAACTTACTTAAATTCCACTTTGAGAAAACGTAAAACGCCGGGGTCACTGTGGGAGCAGTAAAACCGTAGGTACCTACGCGAACCATAACGTTTTCTGCCCGTTTACGGCGCAGCAACCCGTTAACGTATTCAACGCCGTTTATACCTCTCTTGCATTACTATACCAGTGATTTCGCTTTTTCAATAACAGACAGTCGCGAACGAATCAATTTATCGTTGGGCACACGAAAGGAGAAAATTATTCGTTATAAAAACGTAAATGTCTATAATAAAGTTGTCATATCAATGTATCGAATGAACGTATTTTTTTACCCATAAATCTTTGCAAATGTTGTCAATAGATTTTCGAATCGAGGGAAAGCGAGTATTGAATGGACTTTTCTTTCACTCTGGAGGCTCAATTTGAAAATCCTGACCCATTTAGTAGGACAGGGTTTGTGTATGGGGTGAGTAGACGAGCTGGTAAGGGAGGTGGAGGGAGAAGAGTGGGACTGACGAGAACGTGTTCTCGAATAAAAAGGGCTGCATCGTGGTCCTTTCATAAAAGTAACGTTCCCGTCATCGAGGGGTCTTTCTGTACCCCACACGGGTATTCCTGTACAGGGTTGGAAAAAGGTATTATGTCGAACCCTCGGCGGAGTCACTAAACAGAAGTAGAAATGTTAACGGGAGAGAAACATAGGGAGAACGGGGCAGATGGGATAAAGAGAAAAATCGCAAAAAGGGGTTGATTTCTCGTAGAGCAACGCAGCAGAGGGGTTTACCTATTAGCTATAACCAAGAAGTCCTCACACGATGACCGGTAATAACCTCAAATGTCTCTTGACTAATTGAAAGACACACTTGTATTTTTTTTATCTCTTTCCGTACCACGAGCCATTCTTAAGTTATCTTTCCATCCCTCCTTAACGCCTGCTGTCTCTGACGAATGTCGCACGCTGTCAACGCCCACTTTTTACACACTGAACTTCGACCCCATCAAGCCTGACGAAAGTGCACTAAGAAAAACACAGCTTTCCGGTACCAGAGCAAGCGCCTCTCTTTCTGCGAAGGAGCAAAAAGCAACCCCTAAAATCTTCAGGAAAGATTCCAGGAAGGGGACGCACGCTATTTCGTAGTATTTTCTTCGCATTAGCTATATCGTTCAGAATAATGACGTTAAGCCACGAGGGATGTCAGTTTCGTATATACGAATATACGTATTCGATATATCATATAACATATTGCATCCCCTGAAATTATTCGTATCCGTACTGTATATGTAATTGTCTATCGGAACCCGTAAGAAGAGGTTTCGAAACTAACATTGAGGATGATACAAATTGGCGTATGCACATATGCGAGAACGCACACGTCGGTGCAACGACCCCTGCATTTCCATGATAAAAGAGGCTCGACGATCCCTCTGATGGGGGTTGACCAGGAGCAGGCACGTACCTAGTTGTGCGACGCGCAGTCTCGAACCCGATTGGCCGAAGGGAATCCGCGCCAAGGAGCGGAGACCAGTTGAGCGCGAGTTCTCGAGCCGGACGGTTGTACGGAACGGCGCAGCGCGTTTATTCGACGTCTACCTAAACTTAAACGAATTTCATTCGGTTTTCTCAAGTTAATTGTCAGTGTTAGTTCACCCCCTGTATTTCCTTAATATTCGTCAAGAATATCTTTTGCCATCGCTACCGTAAACTGTTGTTATTATAAAAGGGCCGTAGACCCTACAGTACGTTGGTGATTCTGTCTTGCAGACTTGAGTGTTCAATTATTTTATCAAATTCTGGGATTTTATCCGTGAACGCTGAAGTGACTCGTCGAATCGTGCGGTAAGTTGCGCAAAGTTTATAATCGAACGATTTTATTTTATACTGATAACAGTATATCAGTGTCGCGTGGCGATTCGCGGGAAAGCCGCTTGTGTCATTTGAACCGGTCGATTTCTAGGAGACTTTTTCTTTTTATTCTCTTTGATCAACCGAGTAATTGCAGTTCCTTCCTGCACACTGACATTTCTTTCCGGAAGCGAAGGAGTCCGATGAGAATTGTACCAAGTGTTCAATGAACTCAATGGTGAGAGAAGAGAGAGCGAAGGGGGTCGGGTTTTGCTGGGACACCGCAAAATGAACGAAGGCAAAAGGAACGAAATAAGCAAAAAGTCTTTACTTCGCAAGGAGAGGAACCTGCTCGACCTCTCCCTCTCTTTTTCTCATTCTCCTCTTTACTCCTCGTTCCACGTTTCTTCCTCTTCTTGCCTCTCTCGTCCTCACGTACTACCTCAGCAGCAACAGCAGCTGCCTCAGAGAATGGATCTCAGAGTACAATACAATACACGCGTGCATTTATGTAAAAATATTTTAGGCAGACCCTCGTGAACGTTACTGAAAAATTGTCAACTGCGTGAACGCCACCCATGAACCTCCTATGTACAAGTCTAGGATGTATATGTACGTGCATATGCACCTATTTACGGAACTCACGACAGCCATGATATCCCATGGTTGGCTGGGTAACGTTATACCTAATTTCCGCGTTATAATAAACTCCATCTCTTACTCGCAACGAATAAACCCGACAATTTGGGTTACCCACGTTCTCGTACATATTCTCGGCTTATGATTTGGAACCGTCGCCATGCAGCCGAAAATTACTCGTAACAAGATTTATTTCATTTAAATGAGGATGCGCCCTAGGCGTTCACTCGGCTAGATGCCTCCGCTTTAAACTCTCGTTGAGCGTTCATGGTTTACCATAGAGTGAACCCTATGAACGATGCATCGTACATGACACGTACTCACCTATAACCCGTGGGAGCGTCGCTTCGTTCTATTTTAATGTTCGTACAATTTTTCGAAAATTATATCCGTGCCTTGTCCTTTAAATCATTTAAGAATCCATTGACGTTAAAAGTTCACGATACGTGAAACGTTCCAAGTTTTTTTTTTCACACGGGTGTTTTCGCTCACTCGGAACCTTAGTCATGACTTCTGGGTATAGGAGAACAAGATGCCGCGATATCGTGTGCACGTGAAAAAATACACAGTTTTACTTTGCGCGTCATTCTGCTTCCTGAAACCTGGTGAGTTCGTCGAAAGTTCGTGGCGAGTCGTAGGAAAAGCATGAGAAAATGGACGTCCTTTTTATTCTCACGGCGTTCCATGCGCCAGGCGTGGTAAACGCTGACAGTAGCAGTTTGAAGTTAATGGAAATAGGGATGAAAAAGTTGAACGAGTATTGGGTGAGGCAAAAGTATATAGAGAAACGTATGATACATATGTGAACGTTATATGTAGGAAAGCCGTACCTAACTCTCTCGCGACTCGAACTTGCTTGACGATAAGCGGCTTCGTATTTCTCGCCGTAAAACTGGCCAGGAGTAGCTGGGGAATAGGAATAGGAAGTGACGGGTGGCGGTTTCGACGCGTTTTTATGGAGGTTAATTTGAATTTCAGATTCTTCCAAGTTCATACTCGACTAATTTTCAAGGGATATTCGACTGTTCTTTCGCGGACCGGAAGTGATCAACCTGACGTTTACGTTCTTAGATATTTTTTTTTCAATTACTTTTCCTTTTTAAGTGTCTTGAGCGAATTGAAGTTTGACACGAAAGATGCGAGATTCAATCTTTTCCAAACAATAACTCAGTCTAATACTGTTCGTCGAGGGAAAAGAAAATAATGTTAAATTCTGAAAACCGTATCGCTCTCTCGAGATGAATATTTCGGCAGGAGGGGCACGGGGCAGGGGCTGGCACCTGTGAAAATTACATTTTACGAGTAATTTACCAGGGAGAATGCGCCGCTCTCTCGAATCCTTTAAATAAATGCAAAAGAGGACCTTTTTAACCGTGTAATTTTCCCGGCGGCAGTTTATTTCACGGAAATTCTCACACCCTCTTATACGACCGCACTTTACGATCCTGACGCCGGCACGAGAAGTACTGCGAAATTCAAACGTGTACCTGCGTACATTGATATCTCGAGTACTCGTGTACTTATCCATATGTATACACATAACAGTCAAGAATAGTCCAGAATACGGTTCCAGGCTCCATTTCCAAGGTTAAGCAATGGGCATTTAATTTAGAGAAAAAGAGAAATGAGCGGCGGGGCGGGGAAGTGGGGGATGAAAGATACTGCACAGAGCCGGCGGGAGGGGAGGGGGGCGGCAAACGGATCGTTGAGGAACGAGAGGAAGTGGTTGAATAATTCATAGGAATCCGCCATAGGAGGGCAAGGGGGAGAGGGAGAAAAGGTGATGGGGAGGGATCGTAAATTTCAATTTATGAAACTGTTAAGCATTCGAACGTCCATCGACTCCGACATGCCATGGCCACATCTCCATATTTCAGCTGCGTGTGGCTATTGATTCCCCGGCGAGTGGGTGAGAGCAGTTATTCCTAGTGCGTGTATACTACGGGATTATTTGGGCCAAACGCATCAACCGAAGTTGCTCGTGGTATAGGAATTAAATGTATGCGCTAACTTCGGACAGATGAGTTTAGTTTGAATAACCCTGTATATATATGTCGACTAATATGTTGTATACAAATTATACAAATTATATAGAAACCGATTCCACCTGTCTGTACACTGACGACGTCCCGACTCTCTCTCTCTCCCTATACGTCCGGAAACGCCGTATGGGATACCCATAAAGCGGAGCTGCCCTTCTCCCATGGGGTTTCTCGAGGTAATACTCTCGCCGTAGAACGGGATTATATACTCCGGCAGGGGTAGTTCGCATACCTCAGAAGGGTGGCTCTTCTTGCAGGATTTCGCCCTGTGCGAAAATGTGCCGGGACTCCGCTATCCAGGCCGCGTAATTGTTTTAGCTCGCTTGGTGCAACCCTCGTGCGGTTCCAGGGTGAAAGCCAAGGGTAGAAAGTATGGTAGAAAGTATAGGTAACATATATCGCTACACCCTTCAGGATATTTATACGGATACTAGACCAATTCCATATTAGATTTTTCTATTCTTCCTCTACAAATCATGAAAATATTTTCTATGTATTTCTCCGAGTATAATCGAAGTATATATATGAATACGTATTCATATATCTGAACGGACTCGACTTCTAGTCGAAGATATACTCTTTCCAAAGAGTAACATACAAAGTCCCAATCCAGTGAGCAAGATCCGTACCAGTACCAGCATCCCGACCAGTACCCGAGATCACGGCAGTACCCGTTCTCTCATATGTATTGCGAATTCCACGAGTAACGGGGAGGTAAAGGGGTGGCCGTGGCAAAAGGAACGAGACTCTAAGAACAAGAATGGGAATGAGGGTTGAGACGTAGAGAGGGCGTGCTGGGGGGATAAATCGAGCGATAAAATCGCGGCGTCACAGCCACGACATTTATCATAATTCAGAGAGGAAGGAGTCGACGCTCTCTTTCGAACCAGGCTGATCCGGGCTGGTCTGGTGGACTCCCTGCACGGAATAAAGAATCCAGCTCGTGCCCGATTGCTATCTCACGTAAAAACATGTCTCCACATACTCGTCGTATACTTCTCTTCGTCCTGGTAGAAGAGCGCACAGCCACAGTCCACCTGTGAACATATAGACAGGCACATTCACTCAGAGATCGGTCCCTCTCTTCCTCCCGTCCTCACGCTCTATCTGAATTGTATATACTGTACAGTGCTTCTAGTATTTTTCAAAGACGACATGCATATACCAGTGGTCCATATAAATACTCGTAGGCGGACACGAGATCACTAGGACACAATGATCTGGATCCTTATTCGAGTAAAGGGATTTGTACGTTCGAGAAGCGTGTCCATCTAGCGGCATCATACGACACTAATGTATACTAACGTGTATCAACAGCCATAAAGCCAATTTCGAGAACTGTTATTCGTGAAACGATAAGAAGTGCATGACTATCTCGCATCACGGATAAGTCGTGAGATAAGAAACTCGAACGTGTCACGGTAGTGGTAGGCAGTAGAGACAGACGTTTCGACGTCGGACGTCGGACGGACGGCATCAGGAATATCTCGTCCCGTTACGTGATATCAGCGACGCTTACCACCCTGGCGGCGGATAACCAAAGTACGTAATCGGTCCATCGCTGACTCTCGCGGGACCCTGTTTTTACTCGGGTCTACGAAAAGAGATGATATTACGTATAGGGGGCGCGTGTGATGCTGCGAGAGGAAAAAAATTGTAGATGGGATTAGAAGATGGGTTTTATTGTTATGGGCGCGCGGAGTTTATACGAAATATGGGACACGAGTCGTGAACGGTGGATCGAGAGTCGTCGGGGAGGGGGTATGGGCGGCCATTATAGATTTACCATTAGCTCTTCACAGGTGGATGACTTTATTAAAAGTCGAGGAGCCACTTTAGGCTACTTCCTCTTCACCCCTGACTCTCTTCCACTTCTTCTACCTCTTCATTCTTCTTATCGTCGAACCCTTTCTTTCTGACCTCCTACTTTCTACTCTCGATGGCTACTCCGATGACGTCACGCGAAATCCTCACGTTAAAGATGGCTGACTCTCACCTGCGTCTCTCGAAAAGTTTTCTTCCCGGGAAGGAACTTCCGGTCGGAGCGTCTAGACCGATTAGTGTCCGCTTGCCGGAAGTGGGAAGTGAAGGATGAGTGGGTGGTAGGATGTTTGGGTACCGCGCCAAGAGAAAAACTTGCGGAAGTGGCCGAAGCCGATGAGAAACGAGCATACCACTGGGAGACAAATAGAATTCGGAAAAAGTTTTTTTATCATCACGTAAAATTTAATAGATTCTCCAGTGTCGTCGCGCTTTGCATCCTGCATAGTGACTACACTATGACCAGGCAAACTCATGATTCCGCGGCACGGGTCACGCCTCGGGCACATAATAGAGACTGACCTCTGTCTCTCTTCGTGAACTCATATGATATTTGAAATTGAGATGAGGCACTGGGGAAATGTCGGAAATGACGAAAGTTTGAGTGCGCGAACTATGTGGAAACGTTCAAAACACTCGATCATGTAGAAGACACGTACATATATCTCGGTCCAATTACCAAACTCATTTCAGTACCGTGGAAAAAAAAATAAATAAAACACTAGATGGGAATCCCATGCGCGCATACTCTCCTCCGATCAATGAGAAGGCAGTTACTCAATTTTGAAATTTTATTAAACAGCAGTTCGCGTGCAGCCGTTCTATCGTCGTTCAATGAATACACTAAGATCTCTCAATGGTGCTATAACGGCGTCGATATTCGGGATCGACGTCTTAAGTGCGCCAAAAGGTGAAAGATATGAAGCCCGAGGAAAAGGCGAGAACAGTGAGAGACCGGTGGAGAGGATGTTCGTATCTAGTGTGATTTCCCTGGGGTAAAGTCGGGGGCCGATCAGTCGATCGAGTGGGTGGTTGAAAACCGCACTGGGAAACCTAATATCCGAGAGTCTCTCTCCAGTCTCGCCCCCTTGTGTCGCCCTCGCGGTAGATAGGGATTCCGTGGAGTGGGAGAGAGCGAGAGGGACGAGGAGTTAAAGAGAAAACGTGAAGAAAGTGAAGGAGTAACTTGAGACGTTGAAAACTTCGTGGTCCATTCGATTCTTGGATGATAGTGTCAAACCTTAAACACGAAGGAGATTCACTCGTCTGATCGATCAGGGGTATCTATTAATCTTGTTTTATAGTATATCGATTCTGTAAAATCTTATACGCGCGACATCGATACGTATGGACATACGGAATGTGAACGAGAGCACGTGTTGGTTGTATCCGCAAGTGACGGGAGACGAGGGGATGGGTCCTTTGGGAGGCTGAGTATATTCAGAGGAATTTCATCCAGCTTTTGGTGAAATCCGAAAAATCAATTCGGCACGGGCCATTAGGTGCATATGCTAACCAAACATCTCTGCTTCCAAAGTAAACTTTTCCCGAGGTTTCCACGAAAATCGTCGCGCGTCTCACGTGGCACTTTAACCGTCTCCGCGCGCGTGTCTGCGTCGCTTTCTTGGAAATGGAGAAAAAATAAAGAGGGTCGCCCGAGAAGACGCACGGTATACCTATGATAAAAGTTGATATAGGGTAAGAAACGAAAGTGCGGAGAGAAAAGGCCTTGGGACGATTTTTCGATTTCTCGATTCGTATAATCTTGCTGAGGTGTGTGTTTCTAATGTATCCAATTTGAAAATGGGTTAGGAGTAGTCAGAAGTAATGTACGTTCTTACCTATATCCCAATTCGAAGACTTACCCTACCCACCTACTTGCCAACCTACCAATCTTACCACCTACTGACTTACCTGCCTATATATATATATATATATCCTTCGTATTTCGATATTTTCCAGTGGAAATTGTGTTCCCAAGTGGCTTACAAATATGCCGATAAGAATACAATATTGGTACGAGTTCAACCGTATAGTCGATTCTCAAATCGATTTTCCCCTCCCGATCGACTCTCCCAGATCCCCAATTCTCCCTTACAGCAATCTTACCTCCCTACGATTCAACGTAGAACTCGAGCGTAGAACTCGTTCAGACTCCTGGATAGCAGACCAGAGTCGGGCGTCAAAGGGAGTAAAGATTTTTCAAGTAAAAATAATGACTTTATCGCTTAATATTTCTTAAAGGAGCACGCGCAACAATATCGCAGTTACTGCTGTTCCAGCAAGGACTAGGTATCCGAGCCATTGAAACGAAACAATAAAGATTAGCCTTTCTGCCTACGACGTGACTTATTACGCCGGCACTCCAGGGCCATGCCACCCTTGACTGTCGCCATCGTCCACCCTCCCCCGACTACCCCCCCCCCCCCCCAAAGTGTATGAGAGCTATATGCTAGTCAGGTACACTAGATATCAGCTAACAGCTACACTCCGTCCGTGCTCGGTGCGAGGGTAGAGAAAAAGAGGGGTTTCAAGCCCAGGGGGTGGAATTTTAGCTATTGGCGCCGCTACTTTACTTCAATTAATATACGCTAACGTCGTTAATTAATGCAGAGGACCGAGCGAGCGTCAGAGGATGCTGGAGGAGGAGAAGATTCAGTCACCCTGGCACTGTGCCTCTCACCACTCTATTCCTTTGGCACCCTTCACCAACGTCTCTCTAACGTACTGATAGGTATACGACAGCGGACCCGTTTCACCCCCCCCCCCCCCCATTCCATCCAGCTATGTAACAGGGACCACCTACTCACCTACCACCTTGACTTTCACATCAGAGACAGACCACGGCAATATCATGCGTTCGAGAGTGCTCGAGAATATTACGTGCCCTCGTGTGTAACTCACACTTCTCATTGCCAGTAGGTTGCTACCAACCAAACCTTACCAGGCTTGTACCTACTTACTCAACCTACCATCGAGCAACCGTGGTAGCGACTGCTAATCGAGTTATCGATCGTCCCCTTGCGCGTCACCGGCACGCGATTATTAGATTTTCCAGGAAATTTTCATAATTTTCGATTCCTTGAATTTACTAAGGGTAGACCTTTTACTTGATTCGTTCCCTTTATTTATTATTCCCGACGATCGGGAGCGGATGCTTTTCCCACGGGAACGATCGGAAATTTAGAATCCTATTTTGCTGATTTCTTAAAGGCACATGATACTCGGTTGCATCTCTTATTTGTGACCGAGTGTGGTATATGCGTATGCAGGTGCATTGGTACCAGGAAACTTACGTAAGATGTCAGTGCAGTGCAAAGGACGATGCTATTGGGACCATATAAAATAGTAAAAATAGTAAAGCGGGCACGTAGGGAAGCTCGAGAAAAATTCCAATATGCTCGTGAGTGTCGTCGTCGTGCAAGGAATGCATCTCGGGCTTTGATTGTGCTTCGCTAGCATATTTCTTTACGCTTCTCGATATTGCGCGAGCGTCGCGACGCCGGGACATCTCTTTCGTATCGGAATCGCGCGTGGATTGCTATCGCGTAGCGATGCACCAGTGTTATGTATATATGTATATACGAACAAGATACTTGCCAATAACTTGGAGACGTTACTCGAACGGAATGAACTACTATGCTAAATATCAATATTTTTAGGATAAAAATTCATATTTATTGATCACCGTGTTTGATTTCTGTTACAGGTGATGCATCTTCGTTCTGCGGAAAGTTTCGCAAGTTCAGGATTACCTGTTTCGCCGTAAATCATTACGATGCTTATGTAGGTACTTGGTTCGGTCGAATTAAATAAACTTTGATTGATACACGTACTGCGAGTGATCGACAGTGCTCGTATGATAGAGAAGTGCATTTTTTAAAGTAATACACACATATATATATTTTTAAAAAAGAGTTAAATAGTGTGAGTTCTCTGAAGATAGATGACCTTGTCCGATAACGTTATACCCGTCGACGGGGAGGTGAAAGTGATTGCGGAAAGCAGAAGCCAGGGCACGCGGCTCGTACCCCCGGGGGTACGGTAGATCGTCGACGAGGACCAGCATCAAGATAAGGCCTCTGGAGCTGATACGCCAAGATGAGCAGGACGAGCGGCTCGCGCCGTTAGCGGTCGCCGAAGTCGCCGTCCACAGGAATTCCCGGGACCGGCCTCCTGGGCCCAGAGAGGCCCTGCCGGATGTTCTGATCGGCGGGGACCCACCAGCCTCTGGTAGACACAACAAAATCAAGAGGACTCTTGTTGCTGATAAATCCAGGGGACCTCTGTGCGCTGTACCTGGTTCTCCAGATACTTCAGTAGGAACGTCAAGTCCCGTTCGCAACACGCGACGCAGGAGTCGCAGGAGTAACAAGAATTTGGGCAGCCTCGCAAACCCAGGAATTTCCAGCAGCGAATCTTCTTCGAGGAACAATTCATCACGTGACAGTATAAGTGGTACCAGTGCTACCAGTGCTACCAGCAGTACCAGTTCTCAAGGACCGGTATCAGCTGTCGAATGCGAGTCGCGTCGATCGTTTGGAATTGGCGAGGAATTAAATTGGCCAATTGTACCACCGGATGCGCATCGATATCAAGAAAGACACCAGAGAACCCTTGCTATATCCCTAACATTAAATCAGCACGTAGGAACCGCTGAGCCCAGGATAGTCAATTTATACGGACCGCGTCTTCCTGGCGACCTTAGGACGAAACGAGAAGGGAATTTCGCAAAGATCCTTGAAGGATCAAACGAGACTGTAAAGGATATCAATAAAAAGATATTAGCAATGGCTCGCGCCATGACGCCGACCTGGTCGCTACGGCTCCTTGGAGTTAGCTGTGGATCAGTTGTTTGCGCCTGGGGACTACTCCTAATATTTTCTGTGCTTGGTGGCGCATCGCACGACACGGCCATTGGAAGTTTTGGCCTGGACAGTCTGGCAGGCAGTATTGACGATCTGAATGGGGCCCGATGTCCATGGGCCTGCACGTGCGACGGTCAGGAGCTCGATTGTTCTCACAGAGGACTCACTCAAGTGCCAGGGGATCTGGCTGCTCTTCTGCTTGCCGAAAAACTGTGAGTACCTTTTATATATATATATACATACCATACTATACTATTCCTTTAGGCGTTTAATCGTTACTCGAAATTTGAATTTCATTCCGCTCGATGCGATCTGCCCACTCGCATTAGGCAAGCAAAGGGCATCAGAGACCGAATAATCAATGGCCGATCGTGCGCCTTAATAAATCCGACGAGTAAACGACTATTAACGCCGGTATTAGCATACGATTAATATGCCGGCAGCAGGAGAGAAGAAGGAATGAATAATTAAATCTGTGGAAATACATTAGCCGACCCGCCGGTTTGTACCGTGTTAAACTGGCTTTATACGCCGCTGAACG
The DNA here is from genome assembly GCA_030142225.1 of Pachycephus smyrnensis. Classification (NCBI taxonomy): domain Eukaryota; kingdom Metazoa; phylum Arthropoda; class Insecta; order Hymenoptera; family Cephidae; genus Pachycephus; species Pachycephus smyrnensis. The sequence continues at coordinate 327,432 of JARQST010000240.1, read as the reverse complement.
TGAAGACGCGCGAGCGACGTCCTCCTATTATCAATATTTAATAACTTATTAAGCAGAATTATTAATATTTCGAATAGGATATACTCAAGTTTTAATTCCATCTGTCTGATCCCTTTCAAAACACCCTTACACCCTGTCATCATCCCCTATTTACATATTCGATCTCCAGGCACTATAACGATTCAACTCGTACAGGCACTACCTGCACGACCTCCTGACCCAAAAGGTCACTTCGAAATCCCTGCAAGGAAATACCTTTAATTACAAAATCAAGCAGGTTGAGAATCTCTGCATCTACCTGTTCCTTCCTTTCGAATTCGATGCAGAGATAACGAGCGACAGCGCTAACCGACCAGATGGGCCAGGAACCCCATTTTCCCGTTTGAAACCCCATCTAAATCTAAAGTACCAGTTGTCGCGGGTTTCACGCACACGTAAACCAACTTCAGTAGGATCCTGACGCCTATACGTGATTACACGAAAACCGACAAAGATACATCGCCAGTGGGCTTTACCTGCACGCGTATAATTTCCAGCAACGCTATATACTGGAGAACGCGGTAAGGGCCCTTGCGTGCATAGTGGGGCGCCACTAAAATTTCCTACAAATTATAGAGCCATGATGATCCAAGAACATGCACCGGCACATCGTACCTTTGAAAACTCCCGTATCCACGGCCGATATACACACTGCGCAACAATACACATGAAAACGACCGAACGATAAACGCCCGACGTCCGATGCGGATCCCGTTCGATCGAGTATGTGTCTATTACGTAGAGCCATGTGCGACGTACGTGTAGCCACCTCGTAAAATTTCTAACTCACGTGCTTTTACGAGCCCACTCCGGCCACCATTACGCTTTGAGCAACGCGCCCACCCTATATACTCTCCTATCTTCTCTATCTACCTTGCTACTACTATATTCTCTTATCGATCGATCCAAGCAACCACTGACAGGGCGATTGAATTTTCTCGCGACTTTAGGGGAGGATTCGACGGTCTGGTGATTGATTGTAATTGCTGGCTTTAACGCGTTTTTCAGGTATAACCCTATATATAGTTATAAACTACAGTGCGATACGGAGGGACTGAAGTTTGTTCGGCCATTTAATTTTTATGCTACGACCAACTTCAGACTGGTACAATATTACTGAATTATACTGCACCATATATATATATTTATATATATATATATGAAGCTGGATTTATTATGGGTATTGCTGTTTGAGGTTAGCTCGCGCCATTGCTCCTCGGACTTATAATTTTTGGATTAAGCTACATAAACACCACTTGGAAAGTCAAACAGCAATGGAGGGCCCAGAGTGTTTGAATAAGGCCCCCCCTCGATACGATGTTTTCCCAAGTAACATTCCACGGGTGTAACGCGACGCCCTGCGTCGTCGGCTGCACAATGTTACTCCTGTAACATCGTTACGTACCCGATGTACGTATGTACGTATATATATACTATTGGTGGTACAGTCCAGAGGGCATCGTACCAGTTCCTACTGCGTTCACGATGTACCGACTCTCACTCTAATGCTCACTTGGACGATGTGTCCTATTTACAAATCATTGAGGGCCAGTTAACACGTAGGCACACGGGAGCACGCGATATGTTGCTACATACATAAATAGTTTGGAGCATAACGACCATGTTGGTACTATATTCTGTACCTACTGGGTATACCGTATATTGTATGGTGCATGAGGATGGGTTCGATTTCGAAACTTCTGTCATCCCAGCAGGATATCCATTGCATCAGATGTTTTATGTACGTTGTATCTTTGTTTGCTATTTTTGTTTGGCCGGGGAGGGGGCTTATACAGGAATCGGATTCTTCAAGCTTGTACGCCGTATTAGGTATTATTGGAAATTATTGGAAAAGGGTTTAATATATTTTCATGAGCGAATACGACGATTTTGATTAGTTAGGAAATGGGGGGAAAATATTTTTTTATAATTATCTATCATGCGTGGGATGGGGTTGATTTTGAAATTTTTGTCATCAATGCAGGATTTCGTTGCATGAGATAGTTTGTATGTTTTGTCTTTGTGGTTGCTTTTTCTTTATGGGTATTTATTGTAAATTGTGCTTTTGAGATTGTTGTGTGATATTGGGAGTGGTCTGGGTAAGGATTAATATTTTCGATAGATGAATTGATGATTTTCCTCAGGGAGGAAAGGTAAACAAAAAATTATCCCAGAAAGGGGTCGCGCATTTTTTCACGTCATGCCCGTCGGGCCTTGTCATTATTTCCCTTAACTCCCCGTAGGCCCACTGTGTACGGGGGGGCCCCCCAAAATCTCCTATGGGCACCCGTCGGTCCCTGGGCGTGGCTGTGCCTTCCATCTCGCGCATAACCATGACGAAATTCTTGGGGTAGCTTTCGGAATTAATTTTACGCAGGTAGAGGTACCCTTGGGACGTGATCGCGCATCGATATTTCACATTTCGACGAATGCATTCTCGACTGCATAAAACACGACTCCGTATTTCTTGGCCTGAGTCCTCCAATAACCATCGGAAAAGAACTACCCTAGTTTCGAGAAAAACCCCTATAGAATTCGGAACCGTGACCCATTCTATAAATACAGTCTCATTATAAACAGCGACTGTTTGACTTAAACTAGCTACAAATTTCTGTACAGTCCATCCGACAAACATCGATTCTTTATTACAGTGACGTAACAACAATGGCGGCTTAAAATCTATGGCAGGACGGTATTACAAGTTTCATTAAGATTTTCAGCAATGGCGAATGCTCGATTGGCCGTAAATCGGAATTAGGCTTAGCAGCCGCACGCTTGGCTTGCCGAATGACGCTCGACGACTGAACAGATCTCCGTTTAGTCGCTCGATCGACTGAAGCCTATTGTCGTTGGATTATGCGCATAGAAATTGCATCTACAGCGATACCCCCGTAGTAGATTCCACGCGGGGAACCAAAGGCGGCGTAGTTCGTGCTATGTATAATAGTGTATTCATACGTATACGTATATATAGGTATTATAGGTTACGGCGAAGAACCTTCGACACTTGGGGGGTCCATGTTGTTGGACATCTAGTCCATGCGAGAGGATTACCCTGGCGAGATTGAAAAAAAAGGGAGGCTGGGAATCGTGGTCGAGGTCAGAATGCAAACGAGGAGAGAGGGTTGTCCTAGAGAGGGTAGCGGTGGGTTTGAGAAAAAGGAAAAAAAAGGTGGAAGAGGGGTTAAAAAAAGTGAAATTTCTCAAGCCAGAAATCGGCTAGGTTTCCCTCGTGTAATTTATCGCAGCGGAATCCTTAGAAGCTCGTGCAAGCGGCTTACATAAAGACGTAGCTTTTGCACGGTATTGTGTATGTACATATGTACGTATCTATTTACATAGATATATATGTATATATGTACCACGGTGCCGTTTATTTTTCCGGACGCGATTTCGACGGGGAGTTGTCGGAGGTGGAATGTTCTTTCTTGGCGGGGAGAAAAAAAATAAATGACCGCCGAACGCCATTTCCATGTATTTTCCGCGAGTTTGCCTTTACTTTTCTCTCTTTTTTTTACTTCCCTTCTTCCCATACCTTATTGACCGTCTTGCTGCTCTGAACTCTCCTCCACCGACATCCCACTCGGAAAGCGAACATTAACATTTATATTAGTGATCTGTCCCGTGGCGGGCGCCGCTTTAAATTTTCGGACAATGCCGGGAAACCTGCCGCTGTCCCGCCCCCTTGGATCTTTCCTCTTTTTTTTTCTTTTTTTTCTCTCCGTAAAAGTAGAATGGGATTTCTGCACAGCCTGTACTCTGCATATTGACATATCTATATATATATATATATATCCTATGTAGTTTTCCCACGGAGCGTTTAAACGTTCAGTAACGACACGTCCATCTCGACTAGTTACAGTATATGATGGACACCTGAAAGAAACATTGCTACCAACAAAAGGTAGTAGAACCAAAGTCTGAGGTGGATACGTTGTATAAGTGGTTGGGGAGTACGAACAAACAGAGCGTATTCGTATTCCTGGCGTCTGTCAAAACAAGCCTCTAACCACGCAGTGGTGTACCATATAGCGTGTAGTCGTCGTATGTCCCTCCTCAAGATCCTCCTCTGTCACCTCCTCATTCCGTATCTCTTTTTCTTTCCCTTCAGCCCCCCTTTTTAATCTTTTTGCTCCTGGTACTCCTCTCGTCCACTCCTCGTACCCCCTTCACCTCCTCCTACCGCTCGTACTCTCGCCACAGGCTGCCTCCAACAACGTAGTGCAGACCACGTTGCATTGATTTATCGCGTCTCCGTGCGTCCCGTGCGCCACGTTACCGTGTCCAGGCGAAGATAGCCAGAAGGTGGCGAAGACGCCACTCGACCTGGAGTAACCAGGTGGCCCCAGGATTATTGTCCAACGACCAATGACTTTCCTCGTCCTTGACGTATCCTCTTCGCCGTCGGTAAGATCGTCGTCGACGAGCTCTCGGATACTTCGACCCTTCCTGACCAGGTAGGGAACCCAGGATATCAAGGTGGGCAAAAAACCGTCTGAATCTGGTCATCACCAGGATTAGGTGAATTCCTGGGTATTATAAATCGCGTAGCTGCTCGTGGGATTGTTGAAAAATTAGTTATCATCCAAGATCAAGTTATGAGTCTTCCTTCATCTCATATTCTTCTTCGTTTCCTTTGATACACCATGCCTCCACCAGTATCTATCCATATACTTCGTCGTACCTTCACTCATCCTCCATCACAATCTCCAGATTATTCTACCTTGGTTCACCACCTTGGCCAGACCCTCTCCGTATGGCCTTTTCACTCCACCAAGGAGTACCTACTCGAGGATGAGTCCCGGGAGCGACGTCGAACGTGCCTTCTTCCGCAGGACGTCCAACCGGCGGCTGGCTTCACCAAACCAGTTTCTCAGGAGCGTAGTACTGTTATTGTCTCTCTCACGAAGCATCCTCGGGGAGGTTGGCCAGGCAAGAAGGTGGAGGTGGAATGACTGAGGGAGTCCGGTTGAATGAGAGTATTCGAAAGGGTGGTAGTAGGTGTATATATATATAGTGATACCAAGAGTGAAGGGGACAAGATGGTAGGAAGGATGGAATAAGAAAGAACGCGAAAGGAGACGCTCGAGAAAATAATGGAATAACAGGAAAAAACGGCAAAGAGCTATAAGCGCATCCGTTGGTGCATTAAAGCCAATGGTCGTCGACCATTAAGCCGTAGGAAGGACGATCCCTTCGCTCGATTTTTGCTTTCTTTATCTCAGTCACTTTTCAATGCCACGAGTGTATACCTGTATACGTGTATAATAAGTATACAAGTCCCATGAATGGATATAATAATTATGTGGATATTAAAGTAGCCGTAATGACGTTCTAGGGACGTGCTAATAATTTTGTATATTTTATTGCGACTCAAGCGTACGTAGGATTTTGTCGCTTATTGTGGATACTCGTGCGGAATTATCAAACTCAGATCTGATAGGTATTCGTTGGTACCACCGATGACTAGACGAAATTAGAAAAGTTGCCTGGTCAGCCACTAATGCATGGTATATACATTCTCGGTGCTCTAACGTCACGTACGAATCATCGTTTACAATGCTTTCTATAGAAGCGTTGTTAAATCAAGAAGCCATCGAGTACTGACGGCTCGCGTAATTGCTTTCGTTTAATCTCACGGATCTGTAAAGAAGCTGAATTCTACGTGTCGCTTGATTTCTCTAGCTTAGATATATATACAGGCGACTGTTGTACATATAGAACGTGGCGAAAGTCGTGGATGAAAATATCTGTCAAGCCAACGGGTTTTCGCAGTCAGTTTATGTTGTGTGTATATATATGTAATATAATACATACTGTTGTACATATATATTTATATATATGTAAAATTGCCCGTAGGGTAGGTAGCTAGGTTGCTGGGCGTCTCTGCTTACTCGTATAGCAAAACTATCTTGCCGCCTAGACTCTGTGTATACGTATTTCGAAGTTCCGTCGCCTTTCCCGTCCGATCTACTCGCGCAGCAAACTCAAACGTCAAGTTTCCGTTTAACGGCTAAAATTCGTTAAGCGGACTTGTTATAAGTTCACTTCGGCTCCCGGTGAGAAAGTTTAAACGCGTTTTCCTGTCGCCTGCAACCTACGTATCATCGTTATACTTGCGTTACCTGCCTTCGGGCGTGTATGGCAGCCCCCGTAACGTCCCCGTGACGTCTCAAAGAGTACCCATCTAATAACGCACGGCTTACTGCACATGCTGACTTACTTTGAGGAGCGACTGCCAAGAACCGCCTTGCTTGACTTGTTAAATGATTTTAACGAGCCGTCTTGTCTAGTATGAAATTAATTTTGTTGATATTACCATTAAGTTGAAGAGGCGGCTGGGGGAAGAGGGGGAAGGGGTAAAGGAAATCCTTCATGAAAAAAATTTGAAAATTTTTCAGAAAAACCGTTGGAACGATCGTTACTTGTAATCATGGGTGCGATTATAGTTAAGTGATACAGTTATTATTATTACTACTTTTAAAAAAAATAATTTTCTATACTTTTATTTGACAAGCTGGAGAAAGTTGAACGACTGCTGGGAATTTCATGTCCGGAGGTGTCTACTAAGCGATTACATGTCCAAACGTTTATTTCTCACCGAGCAATTTGTCGCTTTAATTAGCCGTGTAACGAGAGAGGATCGTCTCGTGGATAAGCCAGTGTGGATGGGTATAACACGTATGCGTATAATGATGGGAAAGGCGTCTGTCTCTCGGTGCAGTGTGTGCTCATTAACTCATTACGCGTTCTTACGCACGATTAACGGTACGAGAAGGCATGTGTGATACGCTAGCTGTAGTAAATCAGCGGAGTGAACTGATGCGCCATATAGGTACTTTTTAATAATTGTATATACATGCCTGACGAGTTTATGTGTATATATATAGATATAGGTAGATGTATCACCGATCCCAATTCTGCTGCTGCTGGTTCTGGCCGTTCCTCTGGGATATCAAGTAAGGGTGTAGAATTTCCTGTATAGGTCATCCTTGCCAAGGAACACGAAACCGTAGTCAGTTTCCTGGTCAGCGATAGGCACACCGAAGTGTCCCAACACCCTATAAGGGTTCGACCACCATAATTTGAGTTACACGATACCAGGCAAATGATCCTGCAAGGACTCCCCGACTCCTTGGTCCTGCCAGATTGATTTATGCCCGAAGCTCCTTCGGCTGCGACGGTAAATCTCATTGCGGCTGATGTATACGGGGGAAATTAATAGTTTTTAACTTTTGACAGTTCGTTGTTGTGGATTTAAGAGATACGAGGTTAGGGGAATGCGGAGAAAAAATGGGGGCTTTGAGGTGATACTGTGGAGGAAAGGAAGTGGAGTAAAATCGCTGGCTCCATGTTACATGGTCGTAAGAGCGTCTTATGCTCGAACTGGCTTCCATGAGTTTGACTTTTTTTTTTCCTTCGAGTTTTACAAGTTTTCCGGTGCCCGTGAGCTGGTTTAAGGGTGAAAGGAAAAAAGTGTAATATCGACGGGAAACTTAATGAGAATCTTTAACGAGATACGACGAGGGAAAAATGATTTCTTGGCATCTACGGATATTTGATACTTTCCTGTAGAATGGTTATTAAGGATCTATATTTTAATTTATTTTTTTGTTTTCTTTTTTTTTTTTCATTGTGAGAAATTTTCCATTGTTACTTCGACGTGATTTTGTGACCAGAATATTGCGTGTCTTGTGTCTGTATTATACGAGGTATTGCTGGACTAGAATGAGACGGACGAAGGTAAAATTTTAAGGTTATGTAACACGGGATAAAATGATTGTCCTGAAGGTACCATACGGGGTATTCAAAAATTTACCAAATTTCCTTAGGAGTAAAATATAGAGCGAATGCGATAACTCGGGCAGCGTGTCACTGAGGTTGTAGTCGTTTTACTTAGATTTTCCATGCTTTTCCGTCATACCAAAGCATTTTCCATCACACGGGTATACCCCGTGAGAGATTCTTGGACGTATGGGTACGTACTCGCGAATCGAGTTGCGAAAGTGAAAGCCGTGAAAAGCTTCTGAGAGTAGTATATCGTATAAAAGTTACGGTGAAATTTTACGAAGAAATTTCTTTGAAGGATTGAAACTAAAAAAGAACAAAAAAATATTTTTTGTAAAATCTCTCGCGAAGTCGTTTCCCACGTCGGTACGTCCAATCGGTGTTTTTTTTCCTTCACAGCTGCCATGCTCTCGTGTTACGAAGTCGAAATATTTCAAAACGTCGAGAGGCGCCTTAATTACGCGACCGGCAACAGCCCTTTCCGCGATTCGGGAAACGTCGACGTCGTATCTGATCGTGAAAAGCCGAGGGTGCCTGCCAAGCCTTTATTTCATTAGGAACCCCGTTGCTCGGTACGTGTTACATTTTTATAATTAGTTTGCACGCGACCGCTGTGTCGAAAAGAGGTCGGAAGGGATAGGTCAGAGGTAAAAAGAGAGTGGGGGAAAAGAGGAAACGGACACGAAGCGCCAGAGCGGGAAAAAAGGGAGGAATTACGACGTACGTGATACGAAATCCTAATTGCTGGCGGCACGTTACGAGTGATTACTTTTTAATTGCTATACGCTACGAAAGAATGAAATCTCGGAAATTCCGTTGGGACAATTTGCATCGCGTTATACTTTTGCGAATAATTGACGAAACTCGTAAATCTGTGCATTGTGCTGGTATTGACGATTTTTGCAATAGAGTGTCAGAGGGTTGACAAGAGGATGCTGGAGAAAGCGGAGAGATGGGGGGGGGGGGGGCGCTGATGCTGGAATATCTTAAGCAACGAGAACAGCCGATAATCTCGTTGTTTCCCCGTAAACTATATAAATTGACGCAAAAGTGAATTTGCCACAATAGACGTCGTTTTCGTTAACAACCCCTGGGAGAATTTTCAATCCGCGAAAGCACAGTTGCACGTCGAGTAGTAACGGACAATGGGGGATAACTGGATTACATAAGAAAACTAGGGAAATTGGAAGAAAGACAGAAATAAGAACGGTCAGGTTAGGTATGCCTATTGGATGATGCAAATGCGAATTACAGTCTAAAAAAAAAGCTCGTTCCCTTTCTTTACTGCTTTCATGAAAATTCCCTAGATCGACTATGCGGCGGACGTAAATGAATTTCCCCCAAAAAATTGTCTTCGTCGTTCACTTCGATAGAGTGGGTAAAAGCTTTTATCCCTATAGTCCGTACGTGTTAATAAAGTGCCACGATAACCAGTCAATGGCCAATCGAACAACAGGATCATTATCAATAACAGTAACTGGAAGGAAGCAGGTGTCAGTGAGCAATATATTAGAAGCATCGTAGTCGCATGTATCGCGTCAATGAGTGTCGTTCGTCGATTAACGAGTCGGTCGCTTTGACGCGAACGCGGCTTGTCGTAGTCCGATGTAGAAAATTGTCTGTATGGGTTGCGTGTATACGCGTGACGTAGAGGCGCGAGACGATAGTAATAATTAATTTGAAAGTGGCTTTGAAGTAAGCCGTATATCGCGGTCCCTTTGACGGGTTACGAATACACCTAGCTGACATATGTAACCCCTGTATGCGTATATACAAGTAACCCACTGTAAACGGACACAGGTTACGAGAAGAGCCAGCGATAAAAATCGCTCATTGCAAATTCGTACCGTTAGCCTCGAAGGATTTGACGCTCGATTTCGCGAGCTGGCCCGACGTCACCTGATTCTTCGTAACGACGTCGTTGCCGAAGACGCGCTTCAATGCTCGACGAAAAAGCGTCGCTCCGTTTCATTCAAAATGGCGTCGTTTCGCAATAGTAACAAAGAGTAGAGACGAGAGTGAGACAGAAGTATACGGTAACGCACAAGCTAGAAAGAGACATAAACAAAATTTCGCGTCGATGCGAATTCGCCAAGTGCCGAGAAGTTACGATCGTCCAGTGAAGTCGCAGCGTGTGAGGTCCTCGCGAAACTCACAGTGGCCTGTCGTCATGCCGGCGATCATAATAGTCTTGCATACTACGGTCACGTGATGTGCTAGCGGTACTATACCAGAGTACATCATATATAGTAGCGAGTATAGTCGCGTTAGAAATCGACGACGTCCTCCAACGTCGGGACGCCATAACTCCTCGAGATTATTCGCTTTGCACTTCGTCGTCTCCTTCCAACTGGCGTTATACACCCGTCCTCGTGGAACTCGCACTTATGTGCCCCGACACTCTTTCTCTGGTACACGTACCTTACAAATATATCCTATGCACTGGAAGTACCCTACGGCAAGTAGCAAACGTCTCCAGTACGGCTGCCTCTTTCGTTCGTCTTGTTAGTGCAAACGTAAACGGCGCTCGTAAACCGACCAAGTTGCTTTTGCCGGTCCAGCGCCTTGGATGTGAAACGACGACGCCGCTGAAGGTAGACGCAACCTTGTCGAGACTAGGTAGATATATAGCCTGTATATAGGTATAACCCTATAGGAATCTTAAAGATGACTTTGAATAGTGTATGTATATATATGTAACTATAGTTACGCTAGGATAGATCAGAAAACGATGAGTAGGTATATAACCGGTAACCCCCTGTCATTCTTAGTTACTTGGAATCTACTTTTGTTTCATTTTTTTTGTTCCTTCATTGATCCCAACTCTTCTCTTCCTCCTCCAGCCTGAGACTTTTTTAAGAGAACTCTTCGGGAGGTCCGGCTCGAGACCACTTCCTGCCAATAGTCACAGCCGGTCGTGTCTCTTCAGTGTTCTCTAGCGTTCTCGAGTACCCGGGGACCCTCCTAGAAGGACAGAGTGTGAGAGAGAGAGAGAGAGAGAGAGAGAGAGAGAGAGAGAGAGGGAGGGAGGAGAGAGAATTTAAGAGAAAATGAGAGAGTACTTTGGTTAGGATACAGAGTGGATCGCTGCGAGTGGGCCAGTCCATGCCCGTCTCGACGTCAACAGTATCCCCCGTGCTCCAATTACGCGAAGGAATGCTCATTTGGGACTCGGCAGGGGACTCGTAATGGTCAGCGAGCACTCGAAACTATTATTGACCGTGAGCTATGTCGAGGAGTCTTGAGACCCACGAATTTTTAAGCCGGGCCCCGTTCCGTCCTCTGGGAGAGTCTTTAATGAATGGCTCCACCGTACCCCATAGGTTTTACTCTATACTATGCTCAGGGTTCAGAGTTCCTCTGGTCGACGAGTCCTTCGAGTTCTTTGCTATTGAGATAGAGAGGGAAGAACGAAGCAAAAAACGACAAAGAAAGACAGAGACGTACAACGAAAAGCAGTATGGCCCACTTCGTCGACAGGAAGTAACAAATTGGTAATGGGCGAAAATACTCTTCCCTCTGGGCTTCTAGTCGTCACAAGTCACTACCGTAAGCATACACAATACACTGGTTTCTAGTGTGCGCGCATACTCCGTTTGATTGAGACATTGCTCTCGCAGCAAGTACCTACGACTCTTACGGTAATACTCATATTACATTGGATAATGACCACGAACTGGTATCCGGGCTCGAGCGCCCTTGGCACGTACCAGTAGGTATCTAGGAGACCAACGTAAAAAAAAGCGGCCATGATCGGAAACACCAAGAGTCACATACTGTTTATCACGAAGTGGTCGCTATAGAAGGAGAGAGATAAAGAAAAAGGCGAAAAAAGAAAGCTTGAGTGCACTCTACCATATATAGTAAACCGTAGGAGTGTCCCTAGATAGCACACTGCTACACAATAAAGAATGATGAGTCCATGGTACTAGGTGGTGGTAGGAATTTCGTCGATCTTCCCTTGGGGCACTTCAAAGTAGGGGGGAGGCCCTCTTACTCTCCCTACCTATAAGCCGACTCTCGAGACAGTTTAAATGCTCCGAATAAAGCACAGGGGGCCCGCACACCACTGTGATCCCTTCGTGTGTGATCAGTAAGGACCTGGACCAGGATGAGGACGCAAGAGGGTGCAAGCTCGCGCGAACGTTTTACTGGCACAATGCCGACGCAACGCGATGCGGCAGGGTAGGCACAATCAGCCCGCAGTGATTGAGGCTTTCAGGCCCTGAGCACGCATGTATTTCACATACTCACGTTCAGTTACTCACATGGTCTGACGCATACGGTGCCGTAACCTGCCCTGGGATTCTCACGCTCTTCGACGACACGTACGTGAAGGAGGCGATACGGTTATATGGGAGACGAGTAAAGAGAGTGGAGAGTGATTTACAATCGGGTGTGTGTGAGAGCGAGAGAGAGAGAGAGAGGGTTAATGCTCAGACCAGTGCAGAGGAGTGGGAGAGAGAGAGAATTCAAATCCGTGGCAGAACTCGAATGGGAAACCTTTGTCATCGAATCGGTTCGCTCTGACTGTACCTTCTCGGGCGATTCTACGCCAATCTATGATTTCGAGGAGACGAGGAGTGGAAAAGGTATGAGGAGCGGTCGACGCAATTTTCCGACCACAAAGGATCCTTAGCCAGATTCCGGAAGGAGGGTTAAGCGCTCGAACTTCAATCTCTGCGAAAGGGATTTCGCGAATTTTTCATTAGAACCTGATAGACTTGTAGGATTCTTCGACGTCTAAGTGCCAAATCGTGAACTCATCAGTGACAATAGTCATTCCACTTTTTATTTCAGTCTGAACTCTTGTTATACTTTTTATTAATCTTTGTAGGAGTCATTGTAAGGTCTTATCTATTTTATGTAAAATAGGAATAATTGCGTCAGTTTGCTCTACTCGTCCAATGTATTGGTCATGCAGTTAAATCCAATCACAGAATTAAACTGTGCTCCAGATGTAATAGGTGTAACTAACAGTATAGTGGGTACCTACAGTCTAGGTACTAGGGTGTTCTAAGGAAACGGGTAAATCCTATTTACGATACTACAGCCAGTCGCCATTAAGTGAGTTTATGCACAGCTCGTTACAGTCGCAGCTAAGTCGCTTCAAAACTAACTTGATGTATCAACCATTCGTGTGCATATGCTGGGTATACATACATAGGATATAGATATATTGTACACCGTGGCAAAGGTCAATCCGAAGAAATCCCCGAAGCTGGTGCGTCTATAGTGTCCAGAGACGAAAAGATACCCAGAGACTTTAGTATGTCGGGGTCTAGTCGGGTACAAATGCGAGGATATCAGTCAAGACTCTGAAGGAAAAGTAGCCGTCCGATGGATGTTCCTCGTACACGCTATGGGCCCTAATAGAAAGCTAATGTCCAGAACTAATGTTCCTGGGCGGCGACAGAGCCTCAGGGCCCCACTTGGCTGCCTACGAAACACCTAGCCGCTTGGGACTTATGATTATGTGACTTCCTGAGCTTAATCGCCGTACGACGGATTTGTCATTCCATTCGACATTTCGTGCCGTGACTTTACGACCTGCACCTTACCGTTGCGCACTGATGCATTTATATGTAACGACAGCTTGAGGTGAACCGTTTCTCTTGGGACTTTGAATATCTTTTCCATATTCAATCTTTTTAATGGGTCTTCCGACGGAGTATTTTACTCTGGTGGCGACTTAGAGGTTTCGGTTGGACGTGCATGATATTAGGGTGAAATATTTTGGCATTTTTTTTTCTAAATAGATACTCGCAACGTGAGATTTTGATGATTTTGAGAATTTTCAGGGTAGTTTGTATGGATTGGGAATTTTTGGAAATTTTTTAAAAGTTATCTTACTTTTCTGCGAATTTTAAGGTGGTGGGTGACAAGCATGAGGAATACTCTAGGAAAACAAGTCTCGAAGAAGGTAATCAAACTCTTGGTTCTTCGCGTAAATTACTCACGGCGACGTTTTCTCACTGTTTCAAAGTCCCAAGAGACACCGGGACTCGTTATCCTTTCCGCAGCAGAGTGTACCCCTGTTCGGATCGACAGAATTACGTCAATCCGAGGATTCCAACTCATCAGAAAGTGCCGCACGAAGTGGAGGGAAGAAAAAAAAGAAAAAAAATTTCTCGCAGAAACCACCAAGAAATTCAGGCTTCTTATCACAGCTGCTGGCGTTATTGCCTTCCGCCTAATCGATCAGCCAGACCGAGCGTGATAACGTTTCCAGCGAGAGGGTTGAAGACTTTCGGGAACCCCGAACGACTTTGCCCCCCCCCCCCCCTTCTTCCCCGAAAAGTCCTTACCGGATGTCCTATAGATCCTATCGATCCTGTTGAGAATCCACCTTTATTTTTTCATTCTCCTACCTTTATTTCTTTTCCTACCGGTACTATAACCACTCTTCCAAGAACTTCTCTTGGTTTCCTTTGTCCTTCGCGAAATCGCACGTTCCGAAGTCGGTAAGTAAGACGACGCCAGGCGTCCTCATGGCTGTCACGGACGCCGCGCGACGACGTAGCTTTCCTAAGCCGAAAACAATGCCAGGGTGTCCTTTCTCATCGCGTCAAACGGAACGCCTTAAGGCGCTTACCGGATCCCATCTCGTTCGGCAATTACTTCCTGCCGATCCTCTGCGTAAGCGCGATCTCGCACCCTTCTCGAATCCCGAAAGCAAAACCGAAACTAGAATCGGCGACCCTCGTTCCGTCCCGCGGATTTTCCGCTCGCCCGGCTTAATTTCGAGCTTAATTGGAGCTTTCCCGGGATATCTCTTTGCGAAATTGCTTCCGACGAGAACTTTCCTGCATTTCTAGATTTCGAAAAAGCTTCTCGGCTCTCTTTGTGTCACTTAACGTTATACCATACCCTGTGGTTTCGTAGAACGAAATTAAAACTGCCTCCTTATTATTTATCGTTTCCTTATCTCTTTTTTCTTCTACTCGACATCCATCTTGTGTTACCGCGATACCATATTTGGCGCTTTAAATATACGTGGTGGATATACCGTGAATGGGACCTCTAATCGTAACGTTCCAATTTTCGATGAGAGAAAATTACGGTAATGATGAAATCATCAGACGTAATGACACACCGCATTACGTGGGAGTGTCCTAACGACGTTCTATGTCATTACTGTTTCATTACGGTAAAGGTCACGTCCCACCGAATTAAAATGATTTTTAAGACCGTCTGATTACCGGCTGCGCGTTTCTACGCTGAGCGCATCGCGTGTCGCCGCGATGAGAGTGGAGCTTTAAGGAGGTTGAAAATAAAAGGGGAATAAAAAAAATGGCGGTGTAAAATGCAAGAATAGTTGGTCCGTGTTACGTGTTAACGATCGGCAAGTCGGTATTCTAATTGTGTATTCTCGAAGATTCGTATTTTTATGATCGTCGGATTTCAAGGAATAAAGTACACTCCGCACTGAAAAGTTTCAAATATAACCGCAGTCTCGTTCGAATAAACGACTAATTAATTGTTATGCCACCGGGTATCCGGCGCTGGCTAATTCCAAGGTATAAGCAACTGCCTGAGCGAAATTAGCCAGAATTGCCGGCTCTCGCATTATGCAGATTCTCAGGCTGTATAACACGGCAAGTTTAGCATGGCCGCGTCAACGCCACGACGTCGCAATGTAAAATCTGCGAACTTATGCACTGCGGATCAGCCCATGGGAATCCTTTTCACGTGCTCCACGCTCGTTCCCATGCATACACCACCGTCCCTGGACAATTTATTATTATCCGCGAAACGGGTAGTTTTGCACAGGGATTTACAATCTTTTTTTTTACTATACAATATTCATTATAAAATTATTACTACAAAATATTTATTATAAAATTATTACTATAAAATATTTTTTGAAATAATTTTTATCCAATCACCGAACGAACTCTACGACCCGAATTTGGTTGACGATCAAAACCTTCACGTGATTGACTGACTCTTCGTTTCGATGAAGCGTCGTTACGCCTACCCAGGCGCCGTGGCGCTTCGACATCCTAGATCTCAATGTAACCAATCGACCAAAGTCCCTATACAGAAAATTACGCACGCGCGTGCTCTCGTAGGTGAGCCACGACGTAAACTGGGTGGGTGTTATGGAATAGATAGGTTATGATGGCTACAGCATAGAGGAGGGTCCGCGTGTCATAAGATTTCCGCTGCGAAACAAACAACCGCCATGCCGGAGGCGGTCTGAATTCTCTTCGGGTCTATCCCTCGACTAGCTCTGTGTCTACTGTCTGAAGAGAGAGGAAACCTAGCCTAACCCTTCAGTGCCTATTCGGAATAGTTAGAACGGCGTTGTGGCAGCGCGTTAACGCGATCCGTCACGCCTACCCTATATTCGCTTTTCTTTTTTTTTTTTCACTCCAATGCATTCTCTAATAATAATTAGTTATAGGTGTGACGGGGGGCGAGACCAGCCGGAAGAGAAATGGCTAATGATTCGACGTTGCTTACCCTCTCTTTCGCTACCATGTACGACGGAAGTGTCTCGCTCTTGGATATTCGCCTTTATGTTAGCTATATTCTGTATATAGAACGTAGAGCTGCCATTGTGTCTTGGCTTCATCCATTTACTCAAATAGATCGCTGCCGAGTACAAAGGACGAACGAACGTTCCTGGATCGGCAGGATGCTTCCTTGTACTGTATAGCTATGTCATTACCAATGTAAAATGGAGTGTGGAAATTTTACGGAGTTATCTTGACATTGCGATTAGGAAGCGTAGGGAGTTTGGTGACGTAACGAATTTACATGAGAATTTTTGCAGTTTGGCTTTGGAGGATGGGGGGGGGGGGGGAGGATACGAATTCTTGACAGGATCTACTTTACAGATAGCAAAATGGCGAATGGGAAGGCATTATCCTTACGTTATTTCCTATCCTGCATACTGGAAAGTGAGAATTTCATCCAGGAACTGACCTATCCTATGGGAACTCACGTTTTATCGAATGATCGTAATTTCACTGGATTCCGAACCAAATTTATCTCAGCCACTGGAGCATCCGGATAAGACGAGTCGTACGGTTTGAAAATTCATAAAGGCAGCTTAATCCCACAGTTCTTACCGATCGAATTACCTGACCGTAAAAAAAAGGGCCCTATGAATTCTTGGGCCAGTACATGGTGAGCGAACAATAATAAAGGAAATGTCCAAGACGGCCGCGGTTGTCGGCATCGTTCAGAAAATTCGTCACTTATGTAGTAACGTTCCCATAGCGCGACAAAGCGGTAGCGCGACGAAACCTACACTAAAGAGACTAACATCACCGAGTCCCTTTTCAACTTTCGTTAGGAGTCACACATCTGTTGCGCCTTGGGCATTAATCATGGGATAATCCTTTTGATGTTACCCTCTATGCTTTAATTCGTGAAGGAGGCAGCTTGCCTACGTCCCTGCCAATTCCCTGGTACGATCTCAGCCCGTGCCGTATGTGCCTTACCTACGGTGGCTATACACGTGCACCGAGTGCGCTTACACGTCAGTGACAGAGTATACAGTTTCACTTGAAAGCGCAGCATTACGGAAGAAAAAAGAAAAAGAGGAAGAAAATTTCTTACTCGCTAAATTGTCCCGTATCGAAAACTTGGCAGTGCCATCAAACGAGCTGGCGTCGCATTCCACTTTTAACGAGATGGCAGCGTGCGGAATGACAGCGACGTAAAAAAAAACAGGTAAACATCCTTAACTCGAAAATTGACGTATCGCGATATTTTTCTAACACCTCTATTGGACGGGATGAGAGTGGGGATAGGGTGGTACTTGCTGCCAATTCGTATTTCTGTCAGGAGTGAAGATCGAGACGACGTTAAAGTTTTGCAGTTTGCCTCGCGGAAATCGGGCCGATCGAAAGGCTGGTTTGCATTGGTCGGCGAGATGATATCGTGCGGCGAAAGTTTTCTTATGGTCGTCTCGATGTGGATGGCGAGGAAAAAGGTTTGAGGAATTAACGAGGGTTCGACGTGAATCGTAGGTGCTCTTGTGTATCTTCTGGATCGAGATAAAAATCTGTCGCGATTTATTAGACCAATTAAGGTGTAATTAACAAGCCAGCTGCATCTAGCAGTTGCATTCTAATTACTGTGCCGTGTCGAGTCGAAGCCTTTACGATTGCGCTAAGAAATTACGAGAGCGTGATTAGTTTCGATGCATCAGCAGTGCCGTGTATTAACGTCGCGTTGGATTGCAGTGACGAGTTTTCTTTTCGCTTGTCGGTGAAAAAAAAAAGAAAACAATTTTTCTTTTATTAAAGAACATACGACTTCCGTTAAAAAACAAATTTGAAAGAATATCCATCGGATGTAAATTTTCGAAATACATTTTTCACATATATATATCGTATCCCTTAATCGTGACGTCATTCCCCGTTAGCAATACTGATATAAAAAAAACTTTTCGTAAGGACGCATCCCTGAGATACAAGAAATCCGCGACGGAGCATAGGGTGGAAGTGGCGTCCCGACGACTTGATAATTGGACGCCTCGTTACTTCGGATTACTCTCGGCGTCGGAACGCTCGAAATATCGCAGCTTTCCACTGCTCCTCTTCTTTTCTATATTCCTCGTTTTCCCTTTCCTTTCCTTTTTTTATTTTTCTCCCTCTCTCTCTCTATCGTTTCGTCATCCCTCTCTCCCGCGCACGTAACCAAGCTCCATGCTGAAGCAAAAGCAGGACGTACGCACCAAACAGCCGAGCTCGGTGCCAGAGGGTACTTCATTAACAGGAAAATGTGGAAAACCTTGTGACTTCGTCTCTAGCGATTCGCCCCGGTCTGCTGCTTAATGGCCGGATCTCTCATCTCCAGGTATCAACATAACCAAACGAGTACACCTCGTCGAATCATCGTGTACCAACCCCTTATTCACGCGCGAGTACGCACCTCGTTCCTAGGAGGATCCTCGAAACGAGTAGTTTTGTCCCAAAACAGAAAAAGACGTTAAAAAGAAATTTTTTTTAGGAATATTGAAAAGTCAAAGAAAGTAAAGTGGAATCTCTAGTAAAAATTTCATTATGAGATACGAGGTCCTGTCGAGGTCTTAGCTAGGTTTGTATTGGACTTACGGAAGAAAGTTTCTACGAGGGTTGTAAGTAAATATATATATATGAAAAAAGAAAAAGTAGAGAAATAATTTTGCTTGATATAATAATATAGTACTATACTATATATGCTGTTTGATATATTCGAATAACCCGCTTTTCCAATGCTTAAAGGAAACTATAATAATCACTGGTCTTTAACGGTACGTTAAGCCGCCCTTTTAGGTAACTGCTTAATATGGAAACGGATTGTAGCCGTTTCCAATTTCACTAAGCCTGCTATGGTATATATTGACGCACAAGCTTTCGGACCGCAGGGACCACAAACGCAATGCGGTTATGCAACTGACCAAAGCGGCTGTTCCCAACACTAAATTGAGGCACAATCACTGCATCCGACTGGACGTATCTTGGCCAATGGAATTCCCTTGGCGTTTATCCTTTATCGTGGGCGACAGGCGTCTGACACTCGATATAGCAGAGACGTCGGTACGGAAGGAGAGAACCTGCTGGACAGACTGGACAAAGAGGGGTTTGGTTAAACCAAACTACTTCCGATCCCTAATTGAGAGACCAGCCAGAAGTCCAGGACCGGGGACTGTCCTCTGTCGCGTCTGACGAAGATGCAGATCCGGACAGTTGAATAAGACCAACCTACCCAGCATCCTCTGACGACTCCTTTGGTCCATGGGATTACAAACTACCCCAAAGCGCATACTTATTGTTAGGGATTCTGTATAGAGAATTGCTGTGAGTTTCCATCTAACGGGGGAGACGGAATGAAAAAATAGGGTTGGCATAAGTCTGATATCGATTAGGATAACGGGAATTTCTTGACGACTACGGGGAATAGTTTTGTCTTTTTTTTATTATTCCTTTAGCCTGTTATACACGAATTCAGAAAAGTGGAAGCCTTATAAATATGAATTGTGGTATAATATCGTGGCGATTCTTGGGAAAGCTGGAGGAGAGGAAAAGAATGGTAGAAAAAACTCTGCCGCAGTTTGGGTTTCGAATTGAGGAGTTTTTGGGGTGGGGTGAGAGTCGTAAGGGTGATTTTCTTGATTGTGATCGAGTGCTGCCTCGTCGGCTACGAATCAAGGGAGTAAGCAAAGATGACCTTAGCGTGCTACTGACATCAATAACGTATAACTCGACTGTGTGCGTGGTGGACTTTGGGGTGGGGGAGTGGAGTTTGGTTTTTTTGTCGCGCACCCTCCTGTCCTGAAGAAATAATCGGTGAACGCCCTTAACCAAAAGAACCACTCGATAAAGTCCCACGCGATCGCCCTAACGAGGATTCGTTCGATCTTTTGTAAAAGATCGGTAGCTCGAACTTGGATGGCTTGTATAGGTAATTTTGAAAAATTGGAAATCCACCCTGTGACGTTATGTAATGGATTCTCTTTTCTATCTTCGTTATTTCGATCTAGGACACTCCGTCATAATTACGAACGACACGTGACCTCAATACCGGTTAAAAAACTACTTCGTATTTGCAATAATAAAATAGATTTTTCAGAGATTTTGCAAAATTGTCAAAAAAACTTTTTTGTCATTTAATTCGAACGAATTTTTCAAAAAAAAAAAGAATTCTTAAATTATCTTTCCCGCCAATATTCTATTTAAATTGTCTGCAGGCCGATCTTGAATTACTATAAAACATCAATCGGGATCTTCTTCAAAAAAATCAGTAATTACGAAATAACGAAATTAACAAGTTGGATAATCCGTTAAACTGTACGTCATAAATTTATGGAGAAATTATGCAAATCTAAACGTATCGATCCCAGTCCCAAACTTTCTCCATAACATTAATACAGCGAAGCAGCGAGAAGTTGGCGAATCCAGATATTTCCATAAAATAAATCCACCCTCTACGTACACTGGTGTACGTACACACCCGATCCTTAGGATAGTAAGCCAGAAAAAAAATTATCCCAGTCGATGACGTAATTCGTCAAAGCCAATCCGCATTAAAAATGATAGCGATAATGGCCATCGCCGTGGTCGACCAAAGGAATAGCAACGAGGGTAGAAAATGGGTCTCTAGAAGAACAGGGTAGATTGAGGAATTAGTACAGGAGTAAAAAGAAAAAGGGTAGAAAAATAAAACGGCAACGCTAAGAAACGCCATTACTCGCATACATCCCTAAGTATAACGTATGCCCTTAATGCGTGGATTTATGTATGTGGAATTAACACGCCTACGTGGGTACGTCGGTTGTTAATATGTTCACATATGTAAATACATAGTAGGTATATATATAATTGAGTGTACTGGCTTGCCCAAAGTATAGACTACCTTTAGCATCGTCGTATCAAACCTTATACGTTTGCGCAATACAGGGTGTACCAAATCTCTGGAATATCCATTGCGAATGATGAAAATCTGTAGGGAGTATCCAATAGGAATACGAAGTTACGGTAGCACCCTGTATATAGCACTTCCGTGTAAGTGACGTGCGGAAGACGACGGTAGAAGCGTGAACGCACAGTCATGTAAAACCATATGTATATATGCAAATGCCTTAGTTGGGAATAGAAACTTGTAGTGCTTGGATTGAAGATGGCGGCAGTATTTGATTCCGTGACGAAATTGCCAGGGGATATAGTAATATATTATTATAGAACTCAGCAAGAAGAGAAATATTACAGGATGGGATATAAGCCGGAAACTGAGAAACTGTTCGAATCAGCATGCATACACTGTATATGATAAAAAAAGGGGGAAGGGCGGGAACGTGATTACAGATAACGTCGGATATTTTAATTAAAATAATTACGATAAAAAATATTGGCCCTAAGCGAAACAACGACTGGTATATTGGCAAGTGGGTTTTTGCACGATCGCGATTTCCAATCACGGAAATTTACATTTTTAATTTGCGTCTGCTCAAATCAAAACCATCCCCCATTTACCAATCTCAGACTGTCTATATATATATATATATACACTGTGTATACTCCGTTCTAGCTAATAATCTCGGTTGCTCCTTTTTTATCGCCATTCTTTTTTCTCAGCAGGTTATCGATCTCCTGCCGATTCGCCATCTTACCTTTTAATTAACTTCATTTTCTCGCTTCTTACGTATCGTCTCTGTCCCTCTATCTCTCTTCTCGGTACGTCACCCCTCGTTCAGCCCCTCTCACTCCACCTCAATCTCACGCAGACGTTTTCATCTCTTCCGTTTTCCCGCGGGGCTATCGACAATTTTTCAATTATCCAAGCGTAAACGAAGTAAATTAATTGTTACCACGGCGACGAAACGGCATCTATCCGGGACCCCCTGAAAAACTTCTTATTCAGGAGGTTCGGACGTTTTTACAGGGGAGGGGGTTGCCTGGCTTCCTAAAGGCTCCAACGAAGGGAGGATGACTTTATTCATTTTTTCTCAAGGAAACATCAGTCTTCCTTACGTTAGAATTTCGATAGATAGATATAATCATTAACACTAGGTTTACGGACGTTTTTTATATACCTATCTCTACGTACGGGCTGCACCCGTCAAATTGACGGGTCCCGTAAACCTAGTGTTAA
>JARQST010000240.1:278673-304913 GCA_030142225.1 Pachycephus smyrnensis | reverse complement strand
CGGACGTTTTTTATATACCTATCTCTACGTACGGGCTGCACCCGTCAAATTGACGGGTCCCGTAAACCTAGTGTTAATGGTCATAGATAACTA
This sequence comes from Pachycephus smyrnensis, assembly GCA_030142225.1. Lineage (NCBI taxonomy): Eukaryota > Metazoa > Arthropoda > Insecta > Hymenoptera > Cephidae > Pachycephus > Pachycephus smyrnensis. Next base: position 304,820 of record JARQST010000240.1, on the reverse strand, counting down.
TTGCACATGAATTATATTTTCAATTTTTTAACTATATATTATATACACCTCGAGTAATCGTACATATAATACGTATACGCAATACGTATCGCCAAATACTCAGTCGTGATATTCGCAAACCATTTATCATTTGTACGAATGCGAACGAAGCTTTACGTTCTGGCCCGTTAGTTTTCCATCTCTCCGAGTGCCTGTATACTTATCTTGTTTTTATTTTTTGTATGCCCTCTCTTTGCGCAATAAACGCGACAGTCGATTACGCAGCGAAAATCAAAAAGCAACGATACAAATAAAAGGATTGAGGGAGGGCGACCATGGAGGTATTAAAAAAAAATCCAGTGGAAACGTAGCTTTATGCCGTGCGGTCAAATGGCGGCAGGTGTGCCAACGTACCCAGTCGAATATAAATAAATATAAGCTGATCACCTAATCAATCAAACTCGACCTACCTTGTCCAAAAAAGAAAAAGACGGATCATCATTCACATGTACACTTTAATCCAATTATTTCTATTGAAACTTTTATACGCATTCCGATTGGCGAGGTGTCTCTTCCTGAAATTTATGTCTTTCACATAAGATAAATAATGCAAGATAAATATCTTTCTGTGGATATCCATACCCATGCGTATGCAATGTACACGCACTATCGGTCCAGATTAAATCGGTATCTACGCATCCCACAGTTCTCTTATGACTGATAGGGGATCATAAAAGAAAAAGAAAAAAGAAATAAAAGCCATACGCACAGTGTGTAAATATGAACGATTAGCGTATCATCCATCATCTCTGAGCGACACGTGGTTATACGGCTATATACACATGGACTCTCAAGCGTTATTATACGGACTCGCACGACTTGCCCGACGCTTCTTGTAAATACGCCATAACGTTGCCCGCTATAGGCATACCAACACAGAAGACCATAGCGAGAGAGATACTCATCACATTCCGGAATCCTGAGCAGCCCTGAAATCCAAACACGAAAGCACGTCGTGTCGGTCAGGACTTGGCTGTGCCTGATTTCCACGAGAGTTTCTTGTTGCCACGAGGAATAAGGGATGGCTTTCAATGTAGGGTAGTAGGTATAGACAGGAAAGGGAAGGGCAGACATCAGAGAGACACGAAAGGCACTATGTGCTCGCGCCTAGTGACTTTGGTTCTTAGGTAGGCATAAGGCCTTTGTACGATCCCCGTTTCCATCCAGCCTCTATTACGCTCGCCCATTTCGCCTCATTACCCCAAAACACTGACTCGCCCTTGGCTCTGGGTCGAGGGGGGAGGAGGAATAAAGGAGCTGATAAGATTACGAAGTGCCTCTCTCTCGAGGGTTGCGTAGGCAGTGGCTGTATGACTGTGGAGGTGTAGCATCTATTATGCCGAGAGAACAGCTCGACGATATCTTCGGGTTAACATCCGTTTCGATAAAGGAAGAGGATGTGGAGCAAAAAGGGAGGAAGGAAGGAAGTAAGGACAGAAATAAGGTAGTCCTGCTACTGATGGCGGGTCTCTCGGCCCTTTTGGATACACGGAATAAGACACAAGCCTCTTGGCCTAACTGCTGCCTGATTTTCGGGGGCTGCTGTTTACCCTTGGAATCCCCGGAAAATCACTGTTCGAATAAGAATCGTAAATTCTTGGAGCAAAGCATCGGGAGACTGAGTAGAGAGATAAGGAAGTGACCTCACGTAGGCCAGTGCGGGCATTTCTGAAATCAGTGAGATTTCGGTAAAATAGTTTTTCTTTAAATCGTCGGCAATGTTTTATACGTACACTGTGTATGGCTGTATTTATTTATCTTCAACGTATGTATATCTATCGTATTGAGCGCTATTGGGCGTTTGAAATTAACGGCGACGCCAGCGCAGTAACGGAAGAAGGCTGCTGGGGATAATAAATGTATTCTCTGATTGCAGCATCGATCCCCACGGCTTTGAAATTAAGGCTGTAGGTACGTGTTTCTCGTGTTCACGGCCCGTGAGGGCGTCCCCCTAACCATTATATATATACATGTAGATGCATATGGGTACACTTGCACATACGTTTCGTGTACCTACGAAGCGTTTTGACGTGTGTGGATACACATGTGGGTGCATTCAATCCAATAGATATAGGTATATAGAGTGAAGTGTTGCGCGAGAACAAGCGATCGAACACTTGTAACACACTGGGTATACTAAGGGTATAAGTGGCCTAACACGAGTTCAATAAAATATATACGTGTATATATAGTGTATATATATGTCTAGAGGGTGCATCGATTTTTTAGTGGTGAACTCGAGCGTATCGCAACCTCGTGATCGCGGCAAACGAAAGTCACCGGAAATCATGCGACGGCGACACGCCATCCCGTCACTTTGCTACCCGTTTCGCAGCTCGTCCGCCAATTAGATCCACCCCCTGATGTTGCCTTGATGTTCTCAGCCCTTGTACAGGGGATTGCTGTATAGGCATGGTATAGGGGTATATTGTAGGCTCACTGCTCGGGACGGCTTGTATATACTATAGGATTTTCTCCGGAATATCAAACGAGCTCGCAAGGGATGAAAACCAGGGACAGAACGCTACGGAGACTGGAGATGTATAAATGTTCGCGATCAGTCAGAACGTCAGCGGCATTCCATCCCCTTTTGCGGTTCGGAACGGATGGAATAAATTCGCGACGTCCGTTCGGAGCTACGACCTTCGATTTGTCCCTGGTACGTTTTAAGGGTGCTTCGGGAACGTTTATCGAACGCAGGCGATATTTATCCTGAAGCTGTTACAGGGGTGTTTCCAAAGGTACAACGGTCGTAGAACTTATGGACAGAGGGTGTATTTTAGATCTGGACTGGTTTTCATGTGGTTTAATTAAAACGACAGTACAGTGTTTTTCTGCGTTGCCATTTTCTTTTTTATATATAAGGGTTGTACAAATATATTCTTCGGTATCGCTCGTTATTCTGTAATGACAGGGTGTCCCGATTGAACTCCAATCGATTTCCTAGAGGCATTACAGAGACTCGATGTTATTTATTCGTTCGGTAATGCTAAGAACACGAAACAAGTAACTGGCACGTTATTCTCGGTCATGGAAGATATGCCAACCCTTAACGTGGTGAGACACGCGAGCGCCATGGCAAAAGTCTTCTAATAAATTATCCAAGAACTTCCTTACGGTAGAGGCAATAAAAAATCGCGGAGAAGGCGTTACATAGCCGTTTCGTTAATGCGCTCAATAAAAATTACTCGAATTCTATGTCGCGAAGAAGCCAGCGTGGAGAGGTAAAACGAAGTTGGACGATGCGTCGCGACGCTTCCGCGGGAGACGTTGATGCTCCGGAGGGAAAAAATGTGGGAATTACTACCAGGAGACGTAACTCGGATGAGTGATCTATATCCTCGCGAAGTCCATTAATACCATAGCAATTATAATCATCCCCTATAACGGGGGAGACGAACTAACGAAACTGTCACAATTCGTCGCCGATCGGAGATGAGAAATTTCGGGATGGCAGCGCGAGGAAAAAGTTTCACCGCCTTTGCACGTGAATTGCTCTGACGTATCCCAGAGGGCTGCGGAGCTTCCCTCGCGAGATAATTCGGTACAGTCTGCCAAGAATCAGGCACGCCGATTCGTTATCAACCCTTGCCACAGGGGTAGAAAAAAGAAAAGTTAAGCTTAGACTCCGAGCGGAGAAGGAAAAGGCCAGGAAGAGACTTTCGAGAAGCTTGAAAAGTAATGACGAGCGATCACTCAACGGGAAAAACTTTTTTACAACCCTCTAATTTTGTAGAAAAAAAGGAATAATGTGGTTACGTAATAATTACAACTTCCGGAGAGATAAAAATCTACCGTATCTTTTTTTTAATGCTACGTCAGTATTGGAATATCTTATGCAATCCTGTTCCAAGAGCCGTACTGCTCTGTCGAAGAAGAGAATAAGAAGCAAAGAGGCGAGTTTTAATGGGTGGGACGATATGTTGCAATCAAGAGAACACGACCGCGTTATCCGCGTGCAACCCGCTCGTCCGCGTCGCGTAATCCCGTTTGCGTGACGGAGGCGCGAAGTGAACTGCACTTGCAGTAATCCGGATTATGGGGCTGATTTGTTGCCGCGAGCTGTATTTATCGCTTAGCCGGACAAAGAACGAGAAGACCAGCCTGAACGGTCTGAACGTAGCAGAGTCAGACGTCGGCTCCCTTATCGGGGAATAAATAGACATTTTCACGCGTAGCCAACTTCAGGGCGTAAGGACGGGCTCGTAAAGTCGTCGTGTCGCGCCTTCGAGATTTCAAAAGGCGAACGATAAATCTTCTCGCGAGTTACAGTCGCGAAGGTTGCCTCAATTGCTTGTCTTCGACTCGATGATAGATCGTTCCTACCTTCGCTTCGAATGTAATTCGATGAAAATTTGTAAATCCGTGAAATTTCGAAAATTCAGTCAAAAAATATGGAACTTTATATACCTACAGTATACTCGTGAACTTTTACAAACAGTGTCTTTACGTGCGATCGTTTATTTTGAAAAAGCGACGGATACCTTAAGTACCTGAAATTGACTGGAAGTAATAACGGAAGTTTTACGCTGTTAGTAAGTAATTGTGGAAAATGCTCGTTTTCAATCAGCATTGAGATCCTTTTTATACTCGTACAATCAACAAAGTGCCCAATGTGACGTCGTCCCCCTTCCGCTTTAATTATATCGATTTTCTCAACGACTAAAAGCTTTCTGACGACCGCAATCGCGAAGGCTCGTTTGCGTCTGACTCTGACGACGACGCTGCTTCCGTTTTAACCGACGCTGAGCGTCCTTCAAAAGATTAATCTAAAAGGAATTCCTTTAATTTCCTTACGTAAACTATATGGATCTTCATTGAGAATGAGTTTTGGGGACAAACAGTCGTCCCTCATTTCTGTTCTCTTTGATAAGGATGCGACCCCCCCCCCCCCCCCTATTCTCCCATTTAATGAGCGGGGGAACTTTCATTCTTTGAACGATCTCACAATGCGATACGATTTACGACTCCGCCATATTCTTGTTAGCCAATTAAAATCTTGTGAATTCTCACGACGTGAAATTCAAACTTGATTCTAAATTAACTTGTAAAACTTTCTCCCTACGATATTTCCCAAGACGTATATGCCAGCGTATATCTAAATGATACAAAAGTTTACTGTTTCCACTGACCAATGGACAATTCCAATCTCCTGGAATAGAAGCCATACCCGGTCATGTTTGCTTTTTCACCCTCCACTAAACTTACCACTAATCCTCCTTCTACGTCTACGACCAGGATTAGGTCAAACTTTGATTGAAATACGTTTTACCAGTGTTTACCGTTCAGAAGCCTGGATTTATATTGCACCAGGTTCATCCGGTAGCTAATATCGGCAAAGAGGGATGTTCCAGTAGAAGAGGGTTGGACGAGTGAAATTTGTGCGAGGGAGTTTGACGCGCATAATCGATAAGAGAATCCCGATAAGAGATCTACGAGGGGTGCGAAAGGAAAAAATAAATTCTTATAAGAATCCCGGGGGAAAAAAAATGGTGGCAGCCAGTAGTAGGATATCGATGAAACACGAGAAAATATTGTTTCCTTTTCGCGCGGGAATCCACACCCTCCTATCTTAGGCTTTTCTCTTTTTCACGATTCCATTGTCTTATTATGCCGCGAACTTTCGGAAGTTCTTCCTACCGTTATTCCCGCTTCTTTCCTGCCTCTCAATCCCCTTTACCCCATCTAACCTTCAAATCCTGGAAGCGTCGAAGGAAGAAAGCGCAGAACGATCCAGTCGAGTCCTGGGGCGACGGGAAGTCGCCAAATCGAATCCACTCGGAATGGAAAGCTGGAATGTTGCCGTAGGCGAAAAAGACTCTTCGAAGCTTCGAACTCTCAAAATCTATGGGAATACTATATATATATACACAAGAGTGAGTTTCACTGAGGAAGAAGTAGCCGGATATTTTTTGAATATAAATATAAAATACTATTTTTCTGTCTCATTTTCTTATCAAATGTCATACGTCGGATACGAGGACAGTATGGATATTCCATTGAAATTTTATAATCCGACAGAAATAAAATATCCATTCCCACATGATAATTACTGTTAAAGAATAATGGTATATTGGCTTACATTTGTTTCTGGCAAGAGAGCCAAGTATAATTATCCGTACGAAAAAATAGGCTTCGAGCTAAAAAAAATGCTCGCAATTCGTAGAATGCAGGTAAAGCAAAAAAATTGTATACATAGATATTCCACTAGCTGATACGAATACCGTACCGGATCGTTAGACATTTCAGGTATATCCTACCCTAGTATACCCTTGATAAATATACATTATACACCGTACAGATAATTCAAAAGCATTATATACCCCGTTCCTCCTTTATTAACAAAAAAGCCGAAAAAAAAACAAATTATCAAGAGTTGAAGTATGAGAAATAACGTTTCTCTATCCGGTACCGCGAATCCAATGCTGTCCAATGAGTTACCTATTTTTCTCTCTGGAGGTGCCGTCGAGCAAAAACGAAAATAATCATTTTCCCCCACTGGGAATGGTTTTTCCTTTTGGTTCTCGTAGCTTCATTTTTCTCTCAGTTCGAGCAGCGTTCAGGTTACTTCGCGTAAAGAATCAAGCGAATAGAACGTTAGTACGTATCTACTATAGTACAGGTTATAAGGTTCTACGTCAACGTGTTAACCAACTGTCTCACACCAGAACGCCTTCGGCAGGCGTCGGCGTCGTCAAGAGCGAAGAGAAAATGAAGAAGAAAGGACCAAGAAAGGAATTGACGTTGAGAGGATGGGGGAAGGGGTGGGGTGGGGGTTAGGATTCCGTTAACTAAGAAGAGGAAGAAGATACGTAAGGATGAACGAATAGGTGGCGGTAGCGATCCTCGTACTATCTCCGGTGAACAAAGGAGACTTCCCCACGAACCGGAAGGGTGAGGCGGGTGCGGAAAGCACCCCTAGCCCTCGACTTCCGGAATGACGATATATAACTGCCTTAGCGGAGTTGGCTTAGTACGTCTTCTTGCCTGCCTCTGTGGTTACGTATATGGGTATGTACAGTCATCTATATCTATATCTATCTGGCTACTTGTCTCTGAATGTGAAACGAACTACGAATATCTAACGAACTAATGACATCGATGGAAATTGGTTCCTGAATCTGTTCTTTGAATTTACTGTTTCGTACGGGATGACGTTGAGATCGAATAATGGAAGTTACCCAGAATGGATTATTAATTTTTTTTACACTTCCTTTTTTTTCATGGTAATAAGTTTTATTTGAATTTCTTATTTTCCCGCGTCAGACTCTTTCTCTCTTACTGTGATCGAACAACTCTGGAATGAATTTTGCGAATTTTTCATTTTACTAGAAATTGCTTTCTCTGTTCTCTTGGGCGCGCTCTCCCTTGTGTCTTTGTAAGGGATTGTTCTTTGTCTTTTGGATTTCTTAGGATGTATACAGTCACTGTCAAAGCATTGAACTTTAGAGTTTCAGTATAGGATACGATAATTGCAGACATTCAAATTCAGAGATATGTATTCCGTTGCCCTGTAATGGTAATATATTTTATTAATGCAAAATATCAAGAACACCATGGTACACGAGTGAGATAGGTCAAGATGAATATGATGGAAAATGGTCGAATTCGTTTCATCACTCGACAAATCGCCATTGAACAGTCTGTACTTTATGGACGAAAAATCTGGCAACGACGTTTGATATTTCCCTCGTAAAAATACGCTTCATATAACGATACACGCAATGACGTTTCATATACGTTCGTATAACGATATACCTGTCGTTTCAAAGAAAACATAATAAAAGTGCAATAGGGATAGAAACGATCCATATAACCCGATTTAAAATTGACAAAGCAAAAAAGTCATGGTATATATATATATTTCAAGAATAATAATATTGCACGATCGATTCCCATAAGGGTAAAGCCATTTTTCTAAAAGACTCAAATACTGCCCGTATATAATTTCTATGTGTGCACGCATACCAACTATACACTTCTGAAAAGATCTCCTTTGATCCCTGAAAATTCGATTCGACTTGGCGAAATTTTTACGGTGCCTTTAAAGCAGTTCTTTCTCGACTTTTACCTTTAGACCAAAATTGGTTTATTTACCATGGGAGTCGAGCGTGACGTAAAACCGACGAATGAGCATATAACGACACGTGTCTGGCCGACAATAGCAGATACGTGTACGTAAGAATCCGTTTGCGTCGTAAAGGGAAAAGTTCGCCCATAAAGACGAAGCTTAGTGGTTCTTTCCTAGTATACCCTTGACGTCGCGACGTACCCGCGTCCCTCGTAGTATGGGCGCCGTCTCGCAAGGGGGAACAATTTCTTGCACCTAGGGGACTATATACTCCAGGAATCAATTACGTCGCGCAGGTCGTTGTCCTGCCCTTTAAAAGCCATAACGATTTCGCGACTCCGACTAAACTTTTGAATCGCACTGTATACATTTTTTTAAAATAAAATAATAGGATACACGGTAGAATAATAATATTGAAATTACCTAACGGTCCAATTAGCTTCTGTAAATTGTCATGGTGATAGGAATGATCTGATTATACTGTAATTGGGGTAGGAACAAGATTACGACACCGTACACTAAAGTTAAGGTCTGAGTAGTTAGGTGCTGTTACTACTAGTAGCTTTGCTATTAGTTGGTCCAGCGATGCTGCAGGTAAAGTTAATACTTCTTTGAGAGTGATCCATCCATCCTTGATATATCGTCTAACTATCTCGTACGCTTCCGCTTTATTCCACTTCGTCTACGGCGCTTCCGGTACTGTCAGTAATATTGCCAACCAGAATTCGCTACCGGTTACCGACACAGGGTCTGCAGCATCTTTGAGGGATGATCTTTGACGTGCTGCGGCGATGCGCATCTCCTGAGATCCTAATAGGAGCGAAACTAGATCGACAAAGGAATAGCTCGCTGAATTACCTAGACTCAAAGTGACTGGCGTCGAATGCAGATAATTTCCGTGATCCGCGAAGATGAAATTAACGCAAACGCTGAATTGTATGTATAATATTGAAGCATATCTTGTATAAATTAATGTATGGCAGTCAATAAATTTCAAACTCGAAAGCAGTCATTTTTTTTAATAGACAAAAATAAAAAATTGTTAATTTAAAAAAGAACAGCCAGGCGCGATATACGCATTACCCATTTCTCGCAGCATTATGTCGAATAAGTACAGGGGGTGCCTTTTAACAATTTCGTTCGCACGGGGAAACAAACCCCTACGTTACATTCCAACCCCGTCTTTCTTTCCTCCAGCACAGAATCCGCCACGAAATTCCTTACGGTCCTGTACCTACCCCCCCCCCCCCCCTTCGCCAACCACCGTCTCTCTTCATTCTCCTTTATTTTCCTGTCGGGACTTTTTCCCACCCCTTGCCCTCCTACCCCACCCTGGTATCCTTAGTTTTAGTCCCGTCTCGACCATTTCTACCCCATCGCGGTTCCCTACTCGTCTTCAACCCTCTGTGAGTTCACCCCTCCTCGAACGGCTAGCAGTTTGCAGCTAGCAACCAGCAGCGGGACGGAACGAGCGACGCGGAGCAAATTGATATTAAATGCTGGGGATGGTCACCTTGTATATTTCTTTATTAACTTCGTAGAATGGCCGAAGACGATCCTATCCAACTGTGATCCTTAGTCCTCTTAGTCCCTGGGTCCTTAGGCTATATATACCCACAGCAGTCAACAGCACTTTGCTTTTACTTGTTTGTCTTCGACGAGTCGCTGACCTCGACGCCCAAGATTGATTTATGTGTGATCACCCTGTATATTATACTTGGAGCTCGTTTTACGGGGCTTTATGAAAAGGTAATGGACTTTGGGATACGTGTTATTATACGTGCTTGCGTATATATGAATGGATATAAAATAAAAAAGGGGACGTTAACGTTTTGTATACCTGGACTTCGTGTCTATTGTTTAGTCTTGTTTAAGGCTGCGTGCGAGAATGACGCGAGGAGGGGGGTAGGGGTTGGTTTGGTATTCAGGTATAAATTCTCGATTGTGAATTGAAAAATTCCAATATGCGTCTTCTAACGATGTTTTACATTTTGAATCATCCCGAGACGGCTTATAAGTTGAAAATGGCGAAATACTATTTAATGATTTATGTGGGTCTAAAAAGTTTAAAGGTCCCTTCGACTCGTATTACCAGGGGCCCTCGGCGTTTCGGTTAATTAGCAGCCACGTGCGTCTCATTAACCGAATTTCGACCACAAATCACGGTAGCGTAGCAGCCGCAAGCATAAATACTAATTATGCGTAACTCGTTGGGTCGCCGTTTCTGACTCGCGAAGGGTGAAAACAACCCCCCCGCCCACCCCCCGAAAACGGAGCCCGAAGCCACACGAGCATAATTATGACGTATATACCATAGGTCGGGCAAAGAGCCAGGCCCGTGGAGATGCGAGAAAAATTTCCTTTCCTCCAAATTTTCACTCCCTACCCGTCACTCTCCCTGTTACCCCCCCCCCCCCCCCCCCCGATAAGCTTAGATTGAAATATATGAGAAAGGTGCATTCGCGCGATATTAAGGTCTCTCCTCTGTACTGTATAAGTTCCTCCTTTCCCCCTACACTTTTTCCCTCTTCTCCCTTGGGATAAATGAACCTCGACCCTTAACCTGCCAAGGGTGGAAACCTGCCTACGGCCGACACCGTAAAAGACCGCGTATACTCATGATTCCGGCCAATTTTCAATTTGTACGGATCTCACGAAATCGTTTATTTCCACCGCAGCGGGGAGAAAAAAGAAAGAAAAAAGAAAAAAAAGCGCCATGCATCGAGACCCTTCTTATCTATATAGATACACATCCAAGAGGCCGGTACTTTTTTTTCCAGAAAATACCCCATTTCTATGTAGCTCGAGTAGTCGTCCTGCAGAGTGCAGTAGTGTACTTACATTTCCTTCACGTTTCCAGTATTACCGTAACATATATGTATAGTGTATCTACAGTATCACGTGTCAAAGTTCCTCCTAATAAATTCCTTTGAAAAGGTAAAATTCTAAATTACCACGACAGAGGCCACACAGGACCGACACCCCCATACCAGAAGCCCAAAGATTAAAAAGTATACCGGGAACACATTATTATAGAGCGCCGTGAACGTACGTGGCGATATAGGTATATACCCACACGTGTCTTCAAGTTTTAATGCGAAGCAGGTAATCGTGTTACCGCATAAGAGAAGCATTAGGCTCCTTCTCAAGCGCTTCTGTAGGAAGCTATTACCGAAGTTACGCATGATTAAACGTTAACCTAGCAACCCTCCGCTTTTCGAAGTTACTCGACGAACATTTCTTGCTTGCGGTTATTCCGCGTTCATATCTATATATAACTTTACATACCCACTTATATCTATATATATCATACAAAGAGTAAAACACAGCATCCGTGGTACATGCAGTGCCCACAGTACTTATATCAAATATCTAGATTATCAACAAGTATCGTCATTATCATTACGTATCTCGCATTGGAAATGCTCCTTCTTCTTAACTAATTTTTTTTTTAATAATAACAAACCTTCACTCAAGCCGTAGCAAGTAAAATCAAACATAATTAAGATTTTAATAACAAAAATCCCGACGGGACAAAACGGTCCTGGCTAATACGAGCCTAAATATTGGGCAAGTTCGCATGAATGGGGTCATAATGCTGGGTTCATTCTGTGTACTATACTATATATATATATTATGTACTCGCGTAGTTACGTACAAGACGGCGTATCCTTCGGGAGAGATCGGCAATGGGGAAACTACGCCCGAGGCATCCCCAGGGATTGAGGGGACTCTTTATTTAATATCCCCAGGCTGGTGTCAAGGAAATATACTGCGTAGGTATACTATAGGTACAGAGCACCCTCGTCTGAGAAACCAGCCTCTAAGGAACTTCTCTATAGTCTTTCTTACTACCCTTAGATGTACCTTGCAGCATCCCCTCTATATCGTCTTACTACGTTATTACTTCATACTCATCGATTTGTATACACATTGCATTCCCTAATATCTAATCGCAATCCTTGTAATAGCATTTGAACGGGGGTCTTGTTTAAATACGAGATATAGGGTAGCGAAAAATCTTGACTGTACTCCGACAGCGTACCATATGAAATTCAAATGAATCCCCCATAAAGCCCAATGTACGTGCATGTAGCTATGGGTAAAACTTTACTACGCAGTAAGTCACTGCGGAAGCAGTTTCTTGTCTCGCTATAGCAGTTCATATCCTTTCTGTAAATCCGACACTGGTTTATTCACTGTACCAGAAAGGGGAATACCCACGTGAAAATATGGAAGGTATGTGAAAAATATGACATGGGAAAAGTCAAAGTGGAGTAGTAGAAAAATAAGTGCGTTTTCTCGTAACTCTTCTATTACTTGCGTTCTGAACTTCAGAGAAATTCAAAAGCGTAGAAATAAGAGTAATAAGAGTATACATATGTATATATAAAGTGTTCAAAAGGTAAAGAGTATAAGACTTCGTAATATCCAAGCAATGGAATCAGAGAGAGGCAAGGAGGGTTGCCTGATATAAAATGCGACAGATAAGACGTATGATGAGAATAATAATCTTGCGCGCGAGCGAGGAAAAGAAGAGAAATCACGAATGGCTGGCTTGGCTGCTTCCGTACGAGTGACTCCGATGGAAAAATTCGTAATGCTTCGCTATGAAATCGCGACTGCTTCTCGCATACTGAGAAACTGGGATAAAAATCGCTAGATTTTACCACGGGAGAAAGAGGGAGGGAGGGGGATGAGAGAGAAGGCACGGGGCTGCTGGGAATGCTGTGGCTGTCGAAAATTCTACGCGGATGGAACTTGGGCGCTGGTGTGGCGACACCTTTTCGTATCTTCTGAAAACTATATCTTTGCAGAACGAATGAAATTGAACGGGACACTTCGTACGTGACAGGGTATGCTCGTACTGTACATAAATTGTATATACTGTAAACTATATAATATTATATAGTATATGCTATAAAACTTGACTGTCTCGAATGATAGTATATTATATATATATATAGGTATATAAACGAAGCAACGTGTGCTAGGAACTCTAGTTGCGGGTGAAATATATATATAATACATATATACAGTGTATATATTATATATAAAACCCTAGAGTACTATAGCGAATTCACCTACGTATCGGAAGGCGAAACGAAACACGTATAAAATCATCTGACGCGTGTAATGCGGTTTTTATTAAAGTCTTTGTATACCAAGGACACACAAGGTGGCTGCCGCGTGCTTTTTATTACTAGCTTCAGATTTTTGATGAGTTTTACCCATCAAGGTAAAGCATTCGTTATAACGTCATCTGTCCATATAGTTATTTTAATCTTGTATAATTATAATAACACGCTCTGTCTCTTTCTGTTACAGGTAAGTACCAGTCGTGAAAAAAAAGATTTGACCAAGATATCAAATGCACTCGTACGTGACAGTCAGTGAGTATCGAAAGCTATCAGTGTCTCTGGCAGACTTCCATACTATCAATTCTGCTCCAGAGTAAGATGCTGCGACAATATTTTTATCCGCCACCAAGAACGTCTTCCTCCTCCTCCTTTCTATTTCCTCTCTGTCTTACGAATTCGATTTGTACGTTGCTCCTATATTCCTAATAGAAGTCGCCCGGCATCAACGGAATGCTAGTCGAAGTAGATACCTCTGTTCGGTGCATTCGTCGAATGCACTTCAGCCTAGTCGAGTCGACTCGAGTCGAGTCAAGTCGAGAGAACGAGGACTCGGCTTTGCCATTAGCCGACAGCCGTCGTGCACCGCAAATACAGGCCTCCCCACGCTAATTGGCAAACATCGGGGTTGGCTTATCGCGATCGGGACTTGATTTTTTCACATTACAATCGAGGCACCCGGTACCTTGACCAGGGTATTGGCACACACGTACGAGGCTCTAGGTGTCTGTCGCGAACGAAAATTACGAGCCGATTGCGAATATCCTCTGGACCATGTTACATGCGTTTCTGTATGCACAAGGTGTGAAGGATTGATTAGCGATCGATACGTTTTAATTGGACGTAACGGCCTTTAGGATCGAATTTGTACAATTTTAGGAATCGTTTATTCAAAATGAAATAGAGTATTATTTTTGTTATGCACATTTTTACATATGTATTGTGAGTATATTATGCACTGGGCTAAGAAGAAGTAAAAATTTGTCCCATTAATGAATTTCTTCTTGGTTCGTAATTCAAGGTCAATGCCAAAGCTCTTTTATGTACCTATATATAGGAGTCCATATGTATATAGTAGTTGTATACTCATTGACGCACGTGCATATAATACACGCATGCTCCGTAGGTCTGTATACGGGTGCATATAAGACGAGGCCCGAGAATTGTAATTATGCAGGCACGTTTAAAGCAGCCCAGGGTACCGATACTAAATTGATTCTCAGGCCAGCCAAGAGGTCGAGCTGGGTCAAAAGCCTTTCGTAAATCGCATTAGGCTGTCCCTGGGGCCGATCGGGCCCGTCGAGTCGGCAATCAGGCCTGGGCTCTTAGGACTCGAGAAGTATATAGAAGCAAGTTCCGAGTGCATCTCGTAGATACGTTACCCATATGCAAGCATTGCATATACTTTATGCACGAGTGAACGATATGCAGACTCGATGCAATAAATCCTATGGATTTCGCGATGAACTCTCATTCTACGTGCACATGGGTACACGCCTTTTCTATCATTTGTATTTTATACTCCCCACCCATTTCTATTTCTTTTTACCCTTTTTTTCTTTGTTTCTCTATTTTCTCTATACTCCACCCTCTCAAACCTGGTAACCCGGTGCATTCGATTTTACCTATGCGGAGGTGTTTTCGTTCGCGTGGGAGTGCACATCCAACGACCCGGAACCTCAGCTTTCCAACGACGGCAAGTATCTCTCGTATCTGATTCCTCCATCGTTCTTATACAACGCGCTACGTTATACAGGTACGTAGCTATCTCGTTAAAGGAGGGGCCCCTCTGGCTGTGCCCCACGGCCGCATTATCCAACGTGGCCATGGATGCGCAGGTATAGCAAAGTAATCGCGTACCTAGTGGGATACCGTAGTTAGAGCAGGGCCGTATGCGGTTAAAAATAATTTGGTAGTAAAAAAACTAGTCCAATGTCGAAACGGTCCAGGTGGGTTTGTATGGATGGATTTTGTTGATTTTTGTAAAAAAATTTTATGGACTAACGGCAAAGGTACTGCTATGACCGGGATATACGTAACTGGATCGAATATGCGTAAGTACCAGTGCATTCGATCCATACTTAGTGACCGTAAAGGTCGTGTGTTCTGTGAAGTCGGTTGGCTGGGATGTATACGGGGTGCGGCTGTGGCTTTCTAGAAATCGACTCTCGTGCGATTTCCAACAAGGTATACCTATGGTAGACGGCAGGTGTGTTTTGCCACGAGCCAATGGAAGGAAGAACCGGCAGCACGTAGAGGACCTTTTGACCTCCTTGGACTCCCATCTTTATCCTGATTTTTCGTTTTTTAAATCCCTCTTCTATTCGTGTTTCTCGACCTTTTTAGGTATTTTTTTTCTTTTTTTTTTTGTTTTGTTGACTCGAGTATAGTCCTGCTGTTCTTTTTTGGTTATTATTCTTGTTCTTGTTGTTCTTGTTGGGGAACTGATATACACGGCACGCCGAGAAGACGATTTCCGAGGATGTTTCCGTCGTAACAATTAATAACATCGACTTCGTATCGAAGAAGAAGATTTACACTGGCTTAGAATTACGAGCTGAGGCCTTCGGGCTGATTTCGATGCACGATATTCCGTGTCAAAGGTCGATTGTAGCCTCCACCTCCTTTCACAGTTTCAGCGAGTGCGACTATCCTAGGGATGATAAAAAGAACTACTTCGAAAGCCCTACGACCTTCCTTCTTATTCCTCTTATTCTTCTTCCTCTCTCTCTTCGTCTACTTTACTTCAGGATCCACATCGATCCTTCGGTCACACTCGCAACGAACTGCAGCTGTACCAACACGTTCACGTGCTGTATACAGGGTCAAGACTCTCCTTACTGCTTGTCCGAGAGAAATGGCGTCGAGACCAAGCCGAGGTACTGTTAATGCAACCTCACGATCGTCGGATCAACATGAAAAACGAGGCGACCGGACCCTCAAGCCGTATCCACAAGCCCGTCCTCACGAACCTGGAGTATTCTGTAGCGTCGTTTCGATATTTAAAAAAAAAGTAGTCATTCCAATGGCGATTAAATCCACGCTCAAGTGGTATAACCCAAAGATAACGTGTTCCAACAAAGAGTAGGTTAAAGGTGAGTTTCGAAGTTTCAAATTCCCCAGGGCAAAGGGAGCGCTTGCCAAATTTCTCAAGACGGTGGTGAATCCCCCTCTCCTAGAGTTCTTGCGGTCAACTCGTTCCCAACGCTGGATTAATGTTAATCTCTTTGGGCTCCTGGTTTCCTAGTAGCAGCTCTACTGCACTCCAACTATCCTGCACTCCTTGGCTCTTACCTGTTCTTCCCCCATTTGACTCTGTTGGCCTCCGCTTGCCACCCTCTAATCCTGTATCCTTGCCACTCTTACTCGCCAACCCCCTATTCCTCTCTCAAGCTTCAGGCCTCAACCCTCCTGGCTGATTTCAAGTGCTGTCTGAGCGCCCTGAAAGTCGACGAAGAGATCCCAGCCCCTCTTCCTTTGGTCCTCGTTCGACGAGCGACAGCCTGACGTTTAGCCTCGAGTGCCGCCACTTTAAAACTCTTCCTAATCTCGGAAACTGAGCTGGGATCTAACCGAAATCGTCCCCTTCCCCTATACCACCAACGCGGCATTTACCCTTAATGACGCTGATAAAAAGATTAGGACGTTTCACGCGAAATTAGCCAGCTCGGCCTAATCGAGTCAAACTGCTTCTTCTTCTTCTTATTCCTCTTCCTCTTGGCTTTCTTCTTACCTCACTTCATTCTCCCACAATCCACTAAGAGGATTAACACGATCTGGAACGAAGTCGCTCGGAGAATTTCTTAAGGAATTCTGCAAATATTGATCTCGTATATAGATAGTGCATCCGTAGGGTGTATTATTTGACCGGAAATGATATCAAACGACTGGAACTGGATCAATGACGATTTTTAGATAGAAATGTACGAGTATCTAGCGAAATGGAGTATAGGCGACAAAATCGATGTGAAAATAATCAATCGAACGTTAATTGCATCGCGGTTCACTGAACTGGCTTGCAGTAGAACCGAGTACGAATTATATGTAAATAACAAATGACCCGGCATTTCAGCGGGTCGATGATAAACACTCGGTTCGCTACTGCGTTCGGATTTTCGGGGAGCGTTTTCCAATTAATGGATTTCCGGTTTTATCTGACGATGGCATAACGGGGCGTGGGTAGCCATCGGTGCGCGAATTTGTTTACAGGTGCGTAGCTACGGTGGCTCTGTAGGGTAGGTATGGGGCGTCGCGACGCCCGAGTCGAAATAAATTCAACCGGAAAAGTGACCGCGAATCATGGCTCGCTTAGTGTGAATTTTACGGACCAATGAATGTACAATATTCATAGTGACGTTATTCGCGTATATAAAATTCAAATGTTTTCAACAGCGCGATGCCTTTTTTTTTTAATGGCGTACATACCAACTCGACTGAAAGACATTCTGGCGCTGCACAAATTTTGAAAATTGCAAAACCGTCTCTACAGTGATACTGTAACTTGGCCAGGTAGAAAAAAAAATCAGCGAACGAACCATAGAAACTTGGTAAAGTCGATGCCAGTCAGACCTAGGAAGCCTTGCAAAGTACACCCCTCTTTACGGTTCCCTATCTACAGTGTGTCCAACAAGTAACAGCCACGAGTTTCCCTGTATCTTATCGAAGGCCCAGAACTATTTTCTACCGCAACCAGAAACCACTTTGAGATAAGGAAAATACGTTTTCTAATCAGACCGTTTCGTACGCCAAGAGACACGTATCTGCGGACCATTTTACGTGTCAGGCTGGAGCCACACGTTTACTACTTCATTGGCAGTAGTCGGTTGCTACCTGTGTGTATCCGCCATATTGACTACTGCATCGGGCTTCGTGGCATAGAATTACAAACAAACCCGATTACCGTCAATCCCTGCGAGGTCTAGGAATTTCGAAACTATCGAATAGTCATTAGACTGGTAGGATCGATATGTCCCAGTCAGTTTCCTACGGGATATAACCGTGTAGAAACGAAAGTGACTAAAACGACGGCAGGACTAGGAATAAGAAATAAGGTAAACAAGAAAGCAAGGAAAAAGGGGATAAGGTGCAATCAGGGATGAGAATAGAAGTTCGCTATGGTGAAAAGAAGTGATGAATGAAGTCCGCCTCTTCTGGATACGTTGTACCTCTATTTATATTGATATCACATCGTCTGGCTTTATCGGAAAGAGTTTGCTCCCGATAAAACTCCTTATCATTAATCAGCAGATATATAAGAACATTCGCAAGAGTCACTTGAGGATCGTTACTTGTATCGCCCCATCTTGAAAAAGTGCATCAACTGCACCGTTGCACGTATACAGTGTTCCGTGATCGTTACGAAAAGAAAAATTATACACAGTGACTAATTTATGGGGGTGAAAATAATGTTATTTTCAGGAAAAAAATAGTCAAGATTGATAGAACCCGCGAAATTCAATAGTTTGTTGTACACCTTGTGTATTTTTACTGCACAGACCCGTGCATCGCGATGCAACGTAGAGTTATTCTCTTGTTTTGACGACTCATATTTTTATGGTTTTCGGGAGCCGGGCCAAGTGTTTAGAGACTATGTCTAAGTATAGCACGCAGGACGGGGACAGTCTGCCATCCGAGACAGCCAAGTCCTCCTCCTCCACCACCTCCACAAGAATGATCTTTCCACGAGTGCATCCTATTTCCTTTTTTTTTTCTTGTCAGCCTGAGTAGAGACCTTCAGGTCTTGCAGTCAGAGGACTTCGATGAACTTTTCCCGCTCGAGACACCGCGTGGAAAAACCGGTTCCACGGGGCGTCGCGACGGCGACACGTTCGGACCTTCCCACGCCGGACGACGGATAATTCGGGCATTGTTCCTCCAGACTAAACGATGCATTATTATTCATAAGCGCTCAGTGTCTGTCTTCCACAAGCATTTTAGACTGGACGGTACTAGAAGGTCCAGGTATACTGGATGTATAATTTCCAGAGTAAAATCAAAGTCTAAAAATTCCATATGGCCAGCATCCTAAATTCATAAGATGCGTAAAAAAATAACGTAATAAAAAATTTTTTTACGTCATTCCTCTCAAAATCTCGCGAAAATCATACTTTTCGAGTATTCTCAAAAATGACAATCTATTAACAAAAGCATCCATCCTTGTCGATCGTATTTTTCTTATCTTTCTTATTTCTCTTGTTAAATCTCGCGAAAGTCTCATACCTCCGCAAACTCGCACTCGGCTTCGTGGTTAAGGCGATTTGCCGCAGAACCGCAATGTAAACTGTTACTCTTTTTCTCTTGTTTCACGGCCGCCGATCGATCCCGCGAAAGGTTTACTTTAGCGGTGCTGAGTAATATCAAAATCAATGATACACGACCACGTGAGTTTTCTATAAGCAGAAATGGATATAACGACGAAGAATTGAAGACGTTATATATCAAAGCTGATAACCCATCATGAAACATTGAACTATATATCTATACATATATACATACCGCCAGACATAAAGCAGATATCCAACAGCAGAAATAGCGACGCTTGTTTAATCTTTAATGATTTGATGAAGAGAGCCAATGAATTCACCAGACGATTAGCTCATATGCAAGTAGGGATAAACCAAATTGACACAAGCCGTAAATATACGATAAGCCATATACAGTTTTCAAGTAAATTTGCCTAATGACAAATGTCTCCGTATCGATCGTACGCATCTCTGTCCCAGCAAGCTGCAACAACGTAGCTTCGGTTTGACCGACAATCACCATTTTTTTTGTTCTCCCGTATATATACAATTGACCCAAAATTTTCCTAAAACGCTCGTTCGCAGAATACAGCCAATTAACGTAGCATAATTCAGTAATACGGTGGACACGCGAATAAAGGGCTAATTAATAACATCGTGCGTTAGGTAATCGATAAAATCGATCTAATGAAAGTCAAACAAATTATACGGTCACGGTATAACGTATACCAGCTAATTAGCCTGATTATTTTAATTCCCCCGTAAAAAGTGATACCAACGAATAAGCTAGCTCACCGTATAAATAGAAACCTGTCGATTTAAATTGCTCCAATCAGAAAAACACTAAGCACCCGCCATTACGTAAATTTAACGGGAGTAAATCTCGTCGCTGCGTACAAAGGTCACGTGACGGAATGGAATTCGAGAAATCCCATAAACGGTACGTAGGGGGTATGAAATTGAAAAAGTACACCGGCGCCGAAGGGTCAAAGGGTCGTCAGGGTCGGGGAGGTTGTTACCGGTAGACATAGGGATGATCATCAATGTTTCATACGATTAATTCGAACGTACCCCAAAATGCAATGGAGTTTGGCACGGGGCAGGTAAAAACGGCAATAAAACGGTAATATTACTGAACGAGAGATGAAGGGTTGTTTATATACGTATATGGCATTGCATAGTGTATGGAGTATGCGTGAAGAGGGTATATGGCTATATGGTAGTATATATATATACACAGATATATAGAGACTGAATGGGATACGTAGTGAACAGAGGGTGGTTCGGTCACGTGGCTTGTATAGCAGCCAGTCGCAAATATCACCAGTACGACTTTCGTTTTCAGGGCGTTAATTATTCAAGCCCGACTATCCGGTAGCGTATTCGTTTGCTCGCGTTGCGGCATTTTGCAAATAACCCGCGAATATGTGTTTCGCTTGGGTACACCGCTAGAGACGCGTGATATACGTACCTACCAGTTTTCACGGTAACACGATGTTCGAATCTAGAGTGCTTCCGATTAATGGACGCTGGTTGATGTTTCCAGCTCGTATTCGGGTTCCCATATCCAGGCTTCACGTTAAAACCGATAATTTTACCTAATGTCATTAAACCATGAATATAGGTATATACGTAATATACTACGCATATATATATATAGGTGTTACAGAACAGACCAGTTATTAATTGGCTGTCAATAACAAACTTGCTGATCATAATTACTACTATTGATTGAATCTGAGATATGTGATTTGGAAATTGTCATTGACGTAATTAATGAGATCAATGTGTACGTACCTGAGTGAATTTAAATGGCGGAGAGAATTTTGAGTTTGGTGGAAAAAAAAGTTGAGCTGTTTTTGATTTTTTTTATTTCTTCCCTTTTGACCGGTCTATGGAGTTTCTATGGAGCGACTAATCGGATTAATCAAACGACTTCTGGCCGAGGTCTCTTTCTCACCCTACGGAAATAAGCTTTATCCTACTTACTCACTTTGATTCTCTTCGCTCTGTCTGTTCTATGCGAAACAATTGAAAATCCTGTAAGTCTGCCCTTCGCGTCGTAGCCTGTTGACACTGTCGCGAAGCTTTTGGTTCGATTACGTTTTTATACACAGGGGGAAACTTAACGACGTTGTTTATCAATTATTAACGTTGGTACACACGAGCGATGACACAATGACTAGTATTTTTTTCAATATCTTGTGAAACCATAGAATAGATTTCTCTTATTAACCATATTGAGTGGTATACCACGTTGGACAAGGTGCTCTCTAAAAATGAATCAGTGAAAATTTCACTGATTGTTTAAGTTCTTTGATAAATCACTGAAGAAATAGTGATTTCGGGTCTAATCCACTGCTAAATCAATGGTTACGTGTTGTAGGAGTCCTATAACGGGTTCATTGTGGCGCCACCATATTGTTTGTCGCATTGTCAAGTCGAGTGTGAATTGCATTCCAGTATTGAGTTACTTCCAGTATGATACTGATCATACTAACGAACAGTGAATTGAAGCAGCTTCCAATAGTATTATGATAATATGATACTTTTCTTTGCGATGTATCTAAGTCATGCTTGTACGTATTCGTGCAATTGCTTGTGGCAATATTAATTTTGAACTTAAATATGTTTCCATATAGACGATGTTTCCATATATATATAAATTATTGACATATAGTTACCGGTAAAAATGAAATAACTCATATTGCAGTAACATTTACAAATCATTTTCTTCTGTGTACTGATTCGATCAGTAAATATGTCGAGTTCACTGATTCGATTAGTAGAATTACACTGATTCTCAGTGGTATACTTACAACTGCGACGTTTAGTGACTATTTACTGATAATCAATGGATAAAACGTACAAATAAAACAACAAAATACCTAAACATTAAGAGACCGACGTATATGAATTCACGGAATAGGTACACCAGACCCGTATTATGAGCGTAAATTTGCAAACGTTGAAAATATTTGTTTCGTGGAAAATTTCGAAAGTGTCTATTATAGTGGTCATTGTAACGTTGCCGCCGTAAGTGCTTTGTCCGTGATTACGCAAGATCCTTATGGATAAAGCAAGAGGTCCATTTCCTGCGGCGCTTAAAGGGGATAAACGCTTGGAACACTTCACTCCCGTTTCCAAAGCAGACACCTAGTACACGCCTATAAATTATAGCCTAGGCCAACTCTATAAATATTTGGACCCTTTCGAGATGAGATACTGCGCCTAGACTCCTACCGACGGAACGCACCTACATACGCGTCAGGATATGCTAGGTTGGGAGTACAAGGGATGCGGCTGTATGTATAATACGGAGGAGAGAATTACAGAAAGGATTTGAGAGATAGTGAGGAATGGTAGTGGTGAATTGGAAGAGAGTGGAATGAAGCAGTGGAGAGAAGTCTGTATTAGGGAAGAGTGCCTTTTCGTGAGAGAGAAAGAGAGAGAGAGAGACAGAGTAGGACACGCATAAGGTAGTAAGGATAAGGCAAAGGCCCCTCTACCAGCGTCCTTAATTAAGCCGTCAGATCCAACGAACTGTAGCCGTGTGTACAGGCATACGTCAAAATTTGGTACAGTCTTGGAAAAAAGTCGAAACTTTAAACCCTTCTCAGATTGACGATAGCCAGCTAGTTAGTTAGACAGTGGGCAACCATATAACATTGAAGCTGAGGAGTACCAGGAGCAGGTGAAGCAGACCCACGCTCAATGTATATATCTTTTCTTTTTATTCGTGGGAGGTTAAGGAGGTGGGCAAGTCTCAAAAACCTGTCATAATAAACGCTTTAATGGCGCCTTATTACCATGGCCGTGTGGCATAAGATAAAAGTGAACAGTCTTGGCTCCTCCGGTTCCTTCAGCTCATCCACCATTTCATTTTTTTTTACCCACTTAAGAATTTCTCTCAAGGTATACCAAGAATATATCATTCATTTTCACGATCATGATGTATATCGCAATAAACGTAAAATATATGTAAAATTAATATATTACGAAATAATATGCGTATATATGTATCTTGATAAAAAAAATTACGAATTCCTAACTATCTCTAGAAAATGAAGGAAGGAGAATATTTTGAAAAAGCTTCTCATCCCCATACAAAACAATGCAGCTCGTCAGATTTTCCCATGTGGAGTGACATGACTATAGTGGACGGTGCTTTCTGGTGCTTTCTTCCTCGACGCCTCGTCGTCCCGACGCTTCGTGGGGTGTTAATGGTCCTCGAGGCCGCGGGCCATCTATCATCGCGGACTCTCTCTCTCTCTGTTTCTCACACACTCATTCTCTATATACTTCACCATGCGAGTATTCTCTTGAAACTACTATGGTGTCTACCATGTCTACCGTGTCTAGGCTGTCTCTCCATAGATATAGCTATAGTTATCGTACAGTGAACACAATGGCGTTCAATGTTCGCCAGGGCACTCGTGAATCTATTAGTGAGGAACGATGGGTTATTTTCGAGCGATACTCTCACTCATGGTGAAAAGCTTGCGGCTGAAGACCATGAGTGTTTATGGGGTTTGCTGTCTATCTTGTACCGATTCTCTTTCTGTCTCTGTCTCTCTCTCTCTTTTCTCTCCTATCTTCCTTCCGTCGATTCCTACAGTGACTGGGCTGCCTCTTCACCAATACAATTTTTCATCAAGAAATTCTTCCTGATCCAATACCAAAGGCAGACAGTAAGCTTTACCCATAATGCGTCGCGACGCTTCGGTCACGGCGTCATAGACAGTTAATGACAAAACATTGAAAAGCACTAGCATCGCCACCATAAAAAAATGACATAATGACACTGTGTATGCAGTCGTAAAATTTTACGGCTAAGAGTGGAGGGGGGGGTTGCAGTTTCAAGAAATTGCATTAGGTCGCGTGATTCTGTTCAATTATACGCAAGTCTCTCTAGCCCCCTGTTTTTTTATGCATACATATATATGTGACCGTAGACAAGGTATGTCTCTAAGCTCATCCGAATTATCGGCTGAAAACACGCCTTATGGGTTCCCGTAAATATAACGTGCTTTTTCGAGCGCGAGGAGATAGGATCGCCCGGAGAAAACCGATAGGCGCAAAGTGGCCACAGGAGCAATCAGTACTTAGGCTGTAACGACGGCGCCAGACATTTATCGA
This sequence comes from Pachycephus smyrnensis, assembly GCA_030142225.1. NCBI lineage: Eukaryota > Metazoa > Arthropoda > Insecta > Hymenoptera > Cephidae > Pachycephus > Pachycephus smyrnensis. The sequence continues at coordinate 280,191 of JARQST010000240.1, read as the reverse complement.
TAATGGAGGAAAAATGACAATTGCCAATTTACCCGACGTGTTTACAGTGTGCATGTATGGTGCATGGCTTGCGGACGATATTTTTTACGGGACCCCACAGAGCGTCGCTGTAGATCGATTGCGGAATGAAAAATTTCCAGCTGGTTGAAAATAAAAAAAAATTTCCGTCGCGGTATTACCGCTTGGGAAAAACAAGTCGTTTCCGCGGCTTTGATTGATCGCGTGTCACTGCGTTTTAATAGCGGCGAAACTCTCGCGGCCCCACGACTCGACGAGAATCGTTGCGCAATCGTTGACGTATTAATAAGTTTCACGGGACGGGATAGATATGCCAGAAGGGAGGCCTACTGTGCCTCGCGTGTTTACGTCAATTATAAATATTTTTTCGAGCTACCGTGAATTGGCTTGTCCCGCGCGTCTTGACGACGCTACGCTGTCGTTGAGAATTGCCTTACTCTTTCTTATATACTTTGTCGCGACCATCCAAACTGCGTTTCCGAGAATTCGCGCGTGCTTTCAGGCGAAATTTTATGGAACGGCTATAAACGTGTGCTACATATAAAAAATATAAATATAATAATACATAATGCTAAGAACTAGCTTCGGTTGTTAATGTTAATAATATGTTAAATAAATATTGCATAAAAGTATAATGCACTTATCTACCAGCATACTATTCGAATGATAAAACGTTAAAGTGCTTCTAAACAGTATCCAGTATTCGTTTCAGTATAAAAAGTCCCCGATAAAAGCATTCCTCGAATCAAAAGTATCAGACTGGATGATTTGATAAGAAGAAAAAAAAATGTACAAGCTCCATTGAGTAGTTATATATAAAAAGCAGTAACTGGTATGCACAAGAGAATTTGTTCGTAATAAAAAAAAATTAGAAGCAGGAAATGGAGTAGAAGACTAATAGTCAAGCGTCATTGATATTCGCGTAGTGGCTACTAGCTACTAGCCGGGAATGGAACTTGAGAAACGGAATAAAAGGATAGCGTATGGGGGTTGGTTGAGTGAGTGACAAAAAGGTAGAGAAAGGGTTGAAATAGGGGACGAACTAGTTGGAAGACGCTCGAGGGAGTCTGTAGCCTCCGTCTCTTCCTACTATAGCAAAAACGAGTTTGCTCCGTCCAAACAGACTCATCTTCAACAATTCCGGCAAGCTACGGGCCCGCGTTCTTTCTGGCTTCCATTCAGGCTCGAAGTCCTGTCTCGCCTACGGGAATTCCGCTCCAGGAAATATTTCGCAAAGTCGCACTTCGGAGTCGAGCGATATCCTTGAGCCGTGAAGAAGCGTTAAAGAATTGTATTTAAAAAAATCCGTAACAGACACGAATCACTGATTAAAAAAAAAAACGGTAAAATATCAATCTAGATTGATAATCAAGATTAATAAAATTAATTAGAAAAAAAGTTGATAACAATTTTGTTGTCATTTTAACAGATACCCAATATCAATGTCTAATCAGTGCCTCTGAGCATTAGGCACAATACACTGCGTTATTGGAGCATTAG
>JARQST010000240.1:268568-278573 GCA_030142225.1 Pachycephus smyrnensis | reverse complement strand
TAACAGATACCCAATATCAATGTCTAATCAGTGCCTCTGAGCATTAGGCACAATACACTGCGTTATTGGAGCATTAGGACGTTTAAATATGTCGACGCGACGTCCACTTGAGGAAATGAAAATTTCTACAAGTGGTTAACTGTCACACGTGCATTAATGTATGCTCGTGCGTGATGCTCGTAGCACATATGATATATGGGATATAAACCACTCGAGTTTCTGGAGCTTCTGAGAATTCCCTAGGCATTCCCAAAGAGTAGTGCACACATAGACTAGTGCATTTGCAACAGTTGCACCGATGCATCTGATCCACTCGCCTCTCGAGGATTCGAGTCGCTCTGTCCTAATTCACAACACTTCGATCATTTTTCATCAAGAGTATTAGCGACTGCTGATGAATTACCTGCACGCGCATATGAGAACCCCTGTTACGCGCCTAGGGGTTATAGCATTAGTTATACACGAAGTCAGACTGGAACTCTCTTCCCCTCGGCTTCAAAAATAAAACGCCGACATACGTCCGTATACTCATTCGACTGCCAGACTCAGATGTTCAGTGAGGTTAACTCGCTGATTTGGTATATGAAAACGTTTGCCAGTATTGCGAATCGCTAAAGGCTGTACTACTGATATTGATAGAAACTGAGAAGCGAATTGATCAAAACCAAATAGTTGTGTATGGGTTTGAAATTCTATAGCAATCAGAAATCTTTTGTGCAAAATATTTCAGTCGTTAGACATTTCGCAAACAGTGTTTGTTGATTCGATCGTATGTATGGAAATAATATTGAAAATCGTATAGGCGGGTTGGGGAAGGGGCGGCAATATTAATAATCGCGAATTGTGAATAGCCATTTTGGTTTTATGGATACAAATATATACATATGTGTGTCTTCTCTGATCCACTATACAACGCTGTCGGCAAAGCTTTGCTGAGTTCGCCATTTTCCCTCTCCCCCCCTTTATTAAACCTCTAGGCTCGAGTGTTGCTAAATGAAATTCTACCGGTTTTCCATTGATTTTCATTAAAAGCCCACCGGCGTATTCCTGCCAGACTCACCGGTAGGATCGCGCCTTTGAAGATGCGCCAAAACATTCTCGTCATAACGCCGTTATCGAATTCCGAAATTGGCGGGCTTTTGTTGTTATGCGCGTTTAGTTATGGCTGACGACACCGACAGCGCAAACGCCTGGTCCAGCCGAGTGAGTGTATACGATCGAAATGGGTGATGCAATTAAGTTGCAATTAATCCAAGATTACGAATGCGAGTGCAAGTGGCGCTTCGGCTACTCAGTCGTATCGAGTTAGTCGCGTTTATCTTGATTATCGTAACCCCGGAGTAAGTCGATTTACAGTGCTTGTCAATGGTATCTATTTCTCTAACTGAATTGATTCGTAATTAAATATCACGTTGATCACCCCGTTTCACATTTTTATAATATAATATTGATAACAGCGATAACGATTTATTGAATAAGACACTTTTGGTATTCCATACAGTGTACCTGTAATTGCACAGAACGAGTATAGGCATACACAACACGTGTAGTATGATGCATTCATGAAATATAAGGATAAACGCTAAATAAATAATAGATGGCAGATAATGGACGAGGCGAAGATAAAGTCACGTGAGGGGTATAGTTTTCCGATACGCGGGAGTTTCGAATTATAAAGTTGCCCTATCCGATGCCCCGTCAGGTAGAAGTCGCCGATACATTAATAAATACCGAGATACGACTCGGAACACGCATGCTGGATCAAAATCAATAAACGACCTGCATGGTGACAACGTGACAAGGGCCACAACAAGACGAATGACTGTTCCCTTCGGGAATGAAGAGTTAAGCTCGAAGTCTTCAAAGAAACCAGTACGCTTCGCCGCGTTCATTTGGAACTCATAAATCTATAGAGAGATAACAGGATTCCGGTGAAAATATATCGGAGCGGCTAAAAGGACTTGGTTGAACTAGTTAGTGAATGATAATTTTGGAAAAGTCCTGTATATGTATATACAACGGACTTGGATAGGTCATGTGGTTAAAGAAATCTTTTTAATAATTTAATACTGCCTTTAACTACTAATAACTGTTGAATTAGGAATTATTGTCTTGCACGCGAACTCATTTGTTTTTTAAGACAGAATCGTTATTGCTGGGTCACACCCCGTTTTGAGGTTATTGGATGAAAAAATTAACTTGAAGTTTAACTGGAGAGTGTATTGAGTGAAGGGAAACGTGTCACGTCCTGGCGTGTGCTTTTATCAAGAAAATTGTTTGGCTTTTAAGGCTCATTGTTGAAATTCTTTGCCTTTTGTTCGTGGTCACGTGGTAAGGCCTTGGTTCAAGCTGTTTGCATTCCGAGAGGCTTACGACAAATCCCATAATACTGCTTTTCATTGTTTTCACCGGAAGTTATCTTAATTAGGATAATTGATATTTATTACTTTTTAATTGTCAATCATGATATAATCGATATCTTAATTACATGGAATTGTGGCATTCTTTCTCCGTTCTGAAATACCTATGATATTTTGTCATTTAATCAAATTGCACTTTAGATATGAGATTTTTTGTCTACTCAATTATACAATAATTGTTAGTCTGTTTTCAATTACTTTCGTGGCGTCTGACAGTGTTTTACTTCTATTAAAAGATATTACCACGGAATAGAAGTAATTATAGATTTTTACATCTGATTATACCTGATTTATGAACTGTCGAAATGTTAATGATTTTAATATTTAACGAGCAGTTTTATCTTTTATCTATTACAAATCGGACCTTTCCACTAATCATTAGATCATGGCTGCCGTTCGCTGCTGGTATCTAAAACTGTCACAACAAATAAAACATGGTGTCGTTAAAGTGTAAAAATCCATCACTGAGAAAGGTACAAACTAACGTTTCCCTTGTCCGTCGTCAAAGCCCTAGATCCACCAAATGGTGGGCGTTCCACTCGATTTCTCTCTATACGACTGAAGGGAAACAAACAAAGAGCAACCCTTAGATATTCGACAATAAACAAAAGCCTCGAAATATCCAGTACATACCACCCTAATATTCCCACGTGCAGAGGGAGTTGCTATAGCCCGAGACAAGAAAATCCGAGAGAGCATTTTATCGCTCAAGAAAAATCCAGTACACTCAGGCAAAAAAAGTCGAATATACAAATAATCCAAAAATTCTAACAGTCCCACGTGAAATACTCGAAAAATTAAACAACTTGAATATCCCATATTTAACTAATTAATGTGACCCAAAAAACTTATAATAGTAGAAAGCAGATGCTTTTGATATCCGTGTAATTTAATCCACGACCTTATACCTAGGTCGTATTTAAAATTACATTGACTCGACAGCGAGAGAATGTCAATAAAATTTTGAATACTTCCTAAATTAGCATACGCTTTTACCCGAGGATCGATATCGATACCTGAAATACATTTCCAATAAAAACTAGAGCTTCCAATAAGTGGAATCGACCAATGACCATCAACCTTCAATTTTCTTATGACACTCTCAAAGATCACTCCAATTAGAACGAAAGGGCGTATAGTTCATCGAAGTCTTGTCCGCCGGCGTCGGCGTCGGCGTCGCTCGCCCGTACCATACACGATCGTACGCGACGTGACTCTATCGGATTTCGATTAGAGCCGAGCTTCCACGTGTAGTAAGCACTGGTACCTACGCCAAGTCATGATGCGAATCTACGAGCTACTCAGGTCACAGGTCAGGGACAAACGATCGGTTATGCACCTCAACCAAAGGCCATTCGTATGATTTACATCATGTGTAATATTTAGTACGATAATCGTAAGGAGATTCCTTTTGAGATTGGATCAAGGTCAATTTATTTTTGTTTCTTATCGGAATTTTTTTTCTACAAAGTATTGGTAATTTTTCATGAGTGATATTAAATATCATATTTAAAAATTGTGCTTTATGGTATTTAGCACGAAAGTGATTTTTATATAGAATTTCTTAAACGGAGTTTCAACTTTTTTAATACTAGACTAGAAAGAATCTATTCTAGGTCTGCTTAGAGACTTGTTCTTTGAAAAAAAAAAAGAACAAACTCCATTGAAACTCGTTAGAAAAGTCCACAGCGTACAAGAACAATCGCAACTTTTGTTCTTTCCGGATGCGGGAAGTTTGAGTTAGGACGCGAAATCGTTCCTTTCGAAATTCTCTAGAAGATCCCGCATAGCGTTTCAAAAGGATTTTGTGATATAATGCGAATTGCGAATTGTCCTCTTTAATAATCATATAGGAATTTCACAAGGGTCAGGTTATTATTTATGAAAGAGTTACGGTTCAGGTATAATTCATTGTCCATTTATTGCCCCCTCATAACCCCCATTATACTCAGTTGTCCTTCATTATCCCTAATTATGCTTCACGGTTCTTTGTTCCATTCTCGTTCATCCCAAGACCGTTTAAAAAATAACAATAAACGATACCAATTACCATAAATTTATATCAACGAGAAATAAATTCTTGAAAAAGAAAGAAATAATTCATAAGTACCTTCTAACCAAATCGAATTTTTCCCTAGCCATGTAACTTCTTGTTTCCAAAAAAAGCAACTGTCAAAAAATATTTTTCCCGTAATTGTCAAACTGTTAATTCTTCATAGTCCCCAACTTAATGATCGTCGAGCGTGTCCGTAAAGCCGAACGATATTTTCCACTCTGTTTTCCGCCTCTGTCACGCTAATTAATATCCAACTACTTTCCCGACTACTTACGCGATGTATTCCGCGTCAGCTTAACTCGACGGACTTTTGCTGCAGTCATAACATTTCTTATTAACTAACTTAACGTCGCCGACTAACTTTAAAAGGAGTTCCATCAAACCGGCACAATTTCCCAAGCGTCAGCGGCAGTGAAGCTATAAGGATATCCAGTTAAGAAATATAATTTGCCTATCTCACGTCTTTCTCGCTAGTGAAATTCACTTAAAGAATGTGTATATATATACACGCAACATATATACTAAACCATCATAGGTGTAGTAGTTATATACATATAATAAATAAAACCTTTCACGCTTTTTAACCGAACCCAGTAATTACCATTAAGAATAAATAATCCAATACAGACTCGTACTCCATCACAGCTCAAAATTCCTAATTGACCAAAGTCAAAGACAAAATTGCAACGTGTTTGACACGTAAAACTAAGAGGGAAGTTCACACGTAAAATTTCTCCTCGGCAGACTAAATATCTTGCTCTCATACAGTTTAAATTGAACTCCAAGTATCGTCTCCATACGAAACCGACAAATTGGTCGGAATCTCGCGTGAACATTGACCTTTCGAATTAGTAGCAACAGCAATGCAACTAGACCCAATGCACAGCGCATTGCAGTCAACTAACTACAGTCTACTAGCATAACGAGGTTGCACGTGTGACGAAGGTACGATTAAATGTCGAGGGAACAATGAACGGGTTCCTGACGTGGTAGCACAAGGTAAGTATATATAGATATAAATATACTTACAGATATAGGTATAGAGGGTAGATTAAAGTATACCTGCTGACGGTCTCCTTGCATGGCGACTTCAGGAAGCAGGAAAAGCTGGCAAAGGGTGAGAAACGTGTTAATAAGACGTGGCGTTTCCTTGCTAATATTAGAAAAATTCGTTACCCGTCGAGATTAGGTATCGTAAGGCAACGTTTCCATTGCCGCTCTTAGAGAGAGCATTTTGGGGCCACTTGCTCTATACGTTTTCGCGTGGCTCGTGAATATTATATCCGTGCAATATCTCGACCGATATATATATATAAGGGTAGTTTAAAGGGTGTAAGGGTGGGCGAGGGCCACTCGGTAGCAATATCGGTACCACGGGAGTGCTTCTCGCAATAAGGGTGAGAACGAGCATGTGTCGGTACTGTAAGTGTCGGGAATATCGGACGATGCGATACGACGCGATACGATGCGAAATATAAGTAGCTGGAGTAGCTACTATACGGCTTGCAATTGCGCCCGAACGTGGCGCTGCTAGTCGCTAGAAATGAAAAGGACGACCGAATGAAAGGGGACAAAAAGAGCAAGGGAGTACTCGATATTGTTTTCACTGTTTATTTCCTTTGCCTTACTCTTCTTCTTTCTTTTTTCATTCTTTTACTTTTTCCTCTCTTTGTCTTCTTCTTTCATTCACCCGTCGTGCACACCAATGGCGGTAAGTCTGCTCGCCCGTCTCGCTCGCTGCAATAGTGAAAACCCACCCTTGGATATGTTTTTACTTTCACCCCCCCCTTCCTCCTCTATTCTGTACTTGTAACAGATTGCACTGTCTTGCCATTTTGGAGCATCGACTTTTTCAATAGCAATGGTGTATATTCGCTTCATAGAATTTCATTTCTTAGAATTACATATCTCATCAGGAGCTTGTCCTGGCTAGTGACGTCATTTTCGATTGACTTTTTTTGGGAGGCAATTTTTTACGTGCCTCATGTGGATGTCTACGGTGTACGTCTTTTATATAGTGCATGTACTACTGTCGATACTGTATCATAAATTTGGAGAAAAAATATCTAGCTATTTTAGTAGCTCGTAAATCACGTTGCTAAAGTCGATGTGTATGGAGGAGAAATAGATTTGACAGTTTTCTCGTTGAATTTTCAAAAAGGTTGTAATACTTATTCCCATGCATCCTTACGACCGATATACCAGTGTACAGACCTACTGGAGTCACGTATATGTTGGATTTTTAAAATAGACTCCACATGACGTCGTAAGCTTGCACAGTAGATGAAAGTCATCGGGCGTTATTTCGAAAATTGAAATCCAATTAACCGTGGTATTTAGATATTCCAGTCACAGACCTAGGGAGCCGAGGGGTAGTTGCGCCCAGCGATGTCAACGGGCCTGTCATCAGGTTGAAATTTAATTTTACTTCGGCGAGAGCCAACGAGGACGATGAATGACGCCAGGAATGCGACGAGGAACCGTTGAAAAATGTTCTCGTTCTGCAGGAGACGTTAAATCCGTCAATTTTACATTTGCTGGAATTTTCTTTTTCCTTTTTCTACGAAGCGGAAGTGGAAAATCATAGAAACTACTTTGATTAGCCATATCGATACTGACGAATCGAATACCTGCACTTTAGGTGCTTAGACTTTTAAAAATTATTATTATTATTAGATTGATTATCCTCAATAATCGAATGCCTGACATTATATCAGAACACTTAAAAGCTATTGGGATTATTCATACGTTTTTTTACGATACTTGCACGAAATCGTCCACTTACCTCCTGCCATCTCACTGCAATTCCGTAACTTGACCTTTCCCACCGACCCAATTATTCGGAATGGCATTTCAAGTTAACGAGTATCAAGTGGGTACCTATTCCAGTGTACTACTCAATACTAATGAACTGGGATGACTTCCATGGTACCTTCGATGTAACCGATAGCTGCTCTCTCGTTCGGTTTTTATTTCTTTTTTTTTTATTTCCACCATTCCATCCCTAATGATATACCTATTCTGAGTAATAAGATTGACGTATAAATGACGCGCGGGTTTAGATAACGATCTGGTATATTTATAATGAATATATCTATAAGGAAATATACATCTTGATAATGAAACTACTTGCTATTAATTATATTTAAAATATCCAAAGGCGTACTCGATAAATTCAATTATCGTTAATGTATTATCTGTTATATGTAGTATATGATAATATATTATCTGTGTCAGATTTAAGGTATATTCCTCGATATATCGTACCAAGACATTTGAATGGTTAAGATATTTGAATGGTTAAGATATTACGAACGAATGTAAAACGGATCGAAAACTTTTACTTGAGATCTTTTTTTGGATTTACTGAATTTCTGAATTGTCATTAGCGGTGGTATATTTAACCTTCCACTAAAATAGTATTTCATACGCAGCACGCTTCGATCACGAGGATCTCGGAGTATCTGTCAAGCGGGATGACGCAGCGACACGAGCAAGTGGCAGATTTTTAATTAAATAACAAACTTTTTTCATTGGTATGCGAACACCGGGCATAATTCATTCGTGAAAAAAAAGCATTAACGATGATGCAACGCGACAGTGACTCTCGTGAAAATTTTAATTAAAACTAATACCCGTTAATGAATTTATTGCCATGCCGATATTCGTCTGTATTTCTATCTCTCTCTCTCTCCTTCTTTCTGTCTCTGTCGTATTTGTATTCCCAACGAGAACGATACGTGCATCGAACAGAATAATTCGCAAGAATGGTATTGATTTCAAAAGTAAAGGAAAAAAAATTGTCCTAGAAATTCAAAATGCAGATTCACACCAGAACGAACTTGCACGAAGCCATCCATCTTGTTTGCGAATTACTTCCGTCGACTTTTAACAAAAAATAGTGCCCGGTCTCGTCTCTCTGGCTCTCCTTAACAATGGTCGACAAGTTTTCGTTATTTTGCAAAAAAATTGCAGACGAAAAAAAACATGACGTTCATTTTCAATCCTCGTGAAGTTCCGTAACCACCATGATTTTCTCGGTACTGTAATAAAACTGTTTAAATAATATTATATTGTTTAAAATATCAGTTTGAAGGTCTGTAGGTCAAAATTAATTAAAAAAGAAAGGAACCTTTGGATTTAGTACACAATACACTGTATATACAGTAAGAACGCTATACTCTTTTTCTCATATATCTACTTTCACACTGAATTACAAGCTACTCCATCTTCCATTTTACTATTACCCTCCATTCTACTATCACGCATTGACTTCAAAGTAATTAAACCGGTTACGCCAAGTCTCGCCAAAGTCTCCTGCAATGTCTGCTAGTTCTCTTTGACTGGCTGATACCTACGTACCACACTCCCATAGATTCTCTATTCATATAAGTCACCATCACCAGTGCAATAATCTCACTTGAGTTCGTCAGTGCATACCGCAGGAAGTGGAAGCAAAAAAAAAATAGTGAAAAAAGCGGAATTTCGAAGTACCATTGCTGCACTGAAAATACGATTGGGAAGGTATCGTTAATCAATAAAGACAGTCAGAGAGTCTCGGATGCAAACTTGAGAGAGACGAGGCTATAAAATATATATATATCTACATATACATATATACAGTCGAAAGACACAGTAAGGTGAGAGGAACGGGTGCACTCGACCGAAGCGTTTATAGGTATGCACTACGTGCTTATGCACCAGATGCCAACAGTTACGTCGTACGTGTTCCGTCGCAGAGTTTGTCGTTGAGTATAGGACAAACAGTCTTAAACACAGTCGGTAGCAGAAGTCTCGTCTTTTCGCAAAGACAAAGGTACGACGTTTAAATAAACTTAACAAAGGAGACAGGCGTAAACTCGTCTCTCGTACGAGAAATTATCCTTTCGAAATAGAGTTCATTGCTGGGTAACCATTTTGTTTCTGATACTTGGATCGTACTTGCAGTTCGACAGATATCCATCGATTACTCCTTCTATGCTTGAATGACGTCTATCCGTTATGAGCTTTCGGAGTAGAAACTCATTTTAAGCGTCGCTGCACTTTGGACATTCTCCATATGTTTCGTAGTATATATATAGGTATAGGGCGTATATGCAACATAGAAAAATCGTTCGTACGTCTCGCTATGACATAGACGGGAGTATCGATGGGTTCTCTATAGGAGATTCCCCGTACAAGTGGCTGATGTCTGTTTATAAGAGAAAGGGGGTTGGAGCTCTAGGAAATCATATAAATAAAAGGGTGTTTACTGTCTATAAACATGGCCGACTACTCTACGTCACGCCAATCGAGATTCCACCCTTTGTTTGAGTTACAGTCCTGGGATATTCCGTAATATCAAAGTCCTTCGTCAACACGGTAACGTAAATTGAGTATAGATATACAGAATAAACATATCGTAGACGTTTCAGCATTTTCGATGCACAATGATTGATAAATATAAAAGAAAAAGAAAAATGTTAAAAAAAATCTTATTTTCCACGTTAGATTCAATCATTTATTCGTTTTTCTAAATTCATTATATAT
>JARQST010000240.1:256937-268468 GCA_030142225.1 Pachycephus smyrnensis | reverse complement strand
AAGAAAAATGTTAAAAAAAATCTTATTTTCCACGTTAGATTCAATCATTTATTCGTTTTTCTAAATTCATTATATATATATATATATATATATATATATGTATACACTAAGGTAACTGATATTACAACTAAGATAATACCAAAGTACTTCTTAGGCTAGGAAATTCTCCAGCATCCATCCAACCAATGGAATTCTGTATACGGCATTCCTTGATCGGTACCCGCGCACTGTAAATGCGGCTTGATGGAGTGTAACAGGGCGCTCAGCCAAGTCGCTCGGCATGAACGCTGCATAGAAACCTAATGTACCTACGAATACGATAGACAATCACGGCGAAACCCTTTGAGCTAATATTGACGTAGTTCGCTATCGCAATAACGGTCTGGAACGTGTGCAAAGATAATGACAGAAGCACATAGGAATCGCAAGGCCTGTTTCCAAGAGCGACGGTTAAAGGGTTGATCCCGATATATCGGGTAGTTTAATGCACACTAATGCACACGTCCTGTCAATCCTTTCCATTTAGACAGAACACGTCATTCGGTTTGGGTACACATGAGATATTTTCTTTTGACAACAAGTCACTCGTAACGAGTACGTAGTTTACACGTAACATTCATAGTATACCTATAGTGTTATGCATATATGTTCCCGGATCGATAAGTTTATTTAACAGAATATATATATCTCTCTCTCTCACTTTCTAATGTTTCTTCGATCTTTGTTTTTTTATTTATTTTGTCTTATAACACACTGATGCTTTTTCGTGCTTTTATTTTTTACTATATTTCACTTTTATCTGCACAAACCCCTGTCTCCGTACTTCCTCCTCGAGGGAATGCATCGAACCGCATCCGCCATTTCGAGCTGAAATATGAATTTGTTTTCAAAGACTCCCTTGCACTTGGTACGTATACGTTTCTATATATTATCATGAAAACATGGGGTTATCGACAGATATATATATATATAGAGAGAGAGATATATATAGATATTACATATATCTACACGTTAGATACGCAATATCTCTTTACGCACTTTTTACGTACGCGGTGCACTGCATGCTTTCGTTTCGTGGGCGTTGTTTGATCTTCTGCAAACTAAAAGGCATATTACTATACATATATCGCTGGTTGTTATGTAATAACTGTATGTGAATTATAGGCTATATACGTATATATCGATATTCTTAGTAAAAGGAAAATCTTGAGACAGGCAGTGCTTGGCAATTTATTCGCAAATCTCTACTGTGTACGTCCAGTATAATGGGCTATTATTGGCATTTGCAATTCTTTTTGTTCAACCCTTTCGATTTACTAGCTAGAAAGCTTAATGGAACCGATGACATTTCTAGTTTTGTCAGAATCCTTTAGGTACGTTGGGGTGTATACGTATCTATTAGATTGAGGACATCCGATCGCCTATCGATAAACGGAAGTTTGCGGAGTCTTTATCGAGCTTACGAAAATTGGCGAACACAGCCGAGCGTTTGGCAAGTTTCCGAAGTGAGTTTCCCCTTTACCATAGCATATAAAAAATCTTCAATATAACTTGCCATAACAAGTGTGTATATATACATAATGGGAGTGTAAATAAAAAAATTGCAAACAGTGTAGAGATGGACAAGCAGTAAAGAGAATCGCATGCGTGCCTGCGTCTATATTTATATATATAAATGTATGTATGGGGGCCGCGCCCAGTTTCAATTGTTCCATTTTATTTTTTTACTCCTCTCTATTTTTTTGCACGAGGCATTCTCTCTTTGCGCCGTAGGTAGGTTACCTATAGGTATGTTCGGGTTCCCTGAGCAGCCCCCCCACAGCGCCATTCAACCCTTGTTTTCACTCGTGGTACTACACTACTCCTACCCCTAACCAATTCTCTCTCTCTCTCTCTCTCTTTCACTCTCTCGTCTCGTGTGTCCCGTTCCGTTCCGTTTAGCGCAACCCGCCTGAATATAGTGATTAAAAGTGGGCTGTCCGTACCAGGCTCGACTGGCCGACTAGCCAATGCATAATAACGTGTATTTACTCTATATATATACACACTCTTCTATTTCAATTCCATGCAGATGCGTAAGCGTTACCAATCCACCCTTATGGATCAGTTTATTGATTAAGATTGTTTCTTTTTCAATTTTTTTATTATCAACCTATATCGATCTATAGCAAAATTAAATTCAATCATACGTCTACAAAGGGTAGTTTTCCCTTATTCTATTTTTTTGTTGTTATACTGTAAGAAACACTTGGACGTTAACGTTCAGCTGCGCGCCATTGCTTTTTCGAGTTCTCACCAGAGAGACACGGTGACGCATTAGCATAATATTGGATCCAAAATATACGTATAAGGTTATGCAGCACGAGGAGGAAGGGGCCCGGGCTACTGATAATGCATAAAAGATAAGAACCGACGTATATAGCGTCCGAGGACAACAGCTGAAACTTTCCATCTTCCATCCCGTTCCTCGACGTTCCGTATCCGCCTCCTCCAATGGTCCTTCGACCAACGACTCTCGACGGGCTATTCTCAAGGAAACGGAAGACGCAGTAGAAGGATGGAAAGACAGTGAGAAAACTTTCATGGAAACTTCAACCGGGCTCCGCGTCTACTCTTCAAAGTTATTCCGAAGAATTATTGAAAGTTTTCAGCCTCGACTCTCAGCCGGTTCTCTATACATACATATATATACACACACACACACATAGTATATGCTTTACCTTCTCATCTCAATCAGTATCTTTCTCTCATCTCCCTTTCCTAACCCCCCACTCTTGAGACGTGATAATAATAGTAGTGCTGATAGTGGTTGCACAGCCCCTATTCGTTCAAACCGCCCACTTCACCTGGCCGCTACTCACTTCCGGTGTAATGAATGGGTTCTTAATGGACGGCGCCTTGTTTACGATCCAACTTTCCCGATTAATTACCAAGACGAGTGCCAAGCCGTTCGGCCATACTCCACGATGTTGCCGTAATAAACGATCAAGTTTTGCTTCTGGCACCATAAGCTTCGGTACTACAAGCCAGACTTCTTTCTGACTTAAGCTTGACATTTTTTTCAATTTTTTCAGATTCGTGCGTATAGGTATACCAGGTTCGATATACGTTAGATTTATATCACACAGCATCTACTACAACGGAGATTCTCCATCCCCTAAGAACCTCCTTGGACTTTATTAAGCGCGCGTGTTATGTCTCCCGAATGATGGACACCCGATCCTATCAGCCAAGCAGAACCTTCGTTCAGACTTGTAGTCCATAATGGCATAACGACGTAAAGCCAAATCCTGGGCTACATGGACTCCTTACCTCGTTACTGACCGATCGATCTTCGAGTCACGCTCTTCCCACGGTCGATCTTCACCAGCGAAATCTCCTAGGAACGTGGATAATCGCGGTTTAACATTGCCAGGAGAATGCGTGGGGTATACATAAGTATATACGTATAGTGCATTACGTATAATATGGGTTATACCTATCTGCCTGCTTAACTATACCTAAATGCTTATAGGTAATCTTCATATCTGCGATACACTCATAATTGACAATGAAGGTGAGATTAGGTTAAGTAGGAAGGATATTATAAATTGTGTCTACATAAGATGGGAGTAAGATGGTTATATTATTATTATTATTATTATTGTTGTATATATGATAAAAATATGAAAAATGAATTTTAATTGTTCACTGATTAATTAGAAAGACTGATAAATCTGTTTATACGTATTTTGTATATAGTTAATGATACGGCTGTGATGAATAAGTTTGGGCAGATGGTATTCTGGTTATCTATTATCTTGATTGTATTATCTAGATAGCAGACTAGTTTCTGACAGATAACAGTTTCGCAAGATACAAAGGACCTCGATGCCGTGTTTCTTGCATCGTGTATGAAAGGGTCAGCGAGGCGTACAGAAATAGTAGATCTCTACCTATTGGTTCACGGGTACACGGTTGCACCGTGTTGCATCGTTGCACCGCTGCTGCAACGAGAACGGAGGGGTCCATTGTGCTGGAGGGCTTGTTTCTATGCAGATGAGACACGCACAGTCGAGTTGGGGATAGCTTTTGCTTCACTCTTGGTGTCCGGCGTCTACGTCGAGTTTACTATCACCCACCTCCGCGTGCATATATGACTGCACCTTCCTGACTCCTTTATTTACAGAGATGCTGCGTCAGTGCGTCAATGTTAGAGGATGCATTCTCTTTGGATAATCATAATATCTTGCTATTATACCTCCATTGTACGAACGGTATGATATGAGTAAATGAAAACAAATTTTCTATTCCTAAAAAAAATGATTATTTAATCAATAAAAAAAATCATGTTCCCACGATACTTATTCAATTTTCACATAAAACCTATGGGTTACAAGGTTTATGTTTTCCGTATGAAAAGAATTCTATATTCCCATACAATAGACGGTATGTAATATAGACGCGAAGTACTTGGAGTTCCTTTTATTTCATACACTACGAAATCCTTCTCCAGCATCCAATCTTACGGAGACTCTACTTCCTCGTAGAAGAGCCTTACGAGTCTTCGGTATATCCCGAACGATCTCGCGGAGCGTCTTTCCATCTTGGAAGTCTCGTACCGTCTCTGATAAAAGTCGACTTGTTTGCGTAGGTGGATGTACTATAAGCATATATATATATATATATATTACGTTTCCATAGGCTCCCATCTCTCTACGTGGGCACAGATGATTATTTGCCGATGCGTGCACAGCGATGACAATAGTGACAACAGTGACGACAGTTGACAATGACGTACGCATAGAATCATCACGCGAGGACAATGGTCAAGTCCTGAGTACATTGTCATCCACTGGGATAATATTGTAAACGTTATTCGACCCGTCTGTCATCGAGTGACGTGCACTGCCCAAATGACATCTGTCACGTCAATACATATGCATCCATCAAGTTACCCGGAATTGCATGTCCATATACATATATACATATGTGTACATAGTATACCTGATGATTATAATGAATGGGACAATTCCTAACATAAATTTGACAATCCTCATCGATTGCTCCATTCGTCACTGGATATAATTGCCACTGCCGGTACGCCGAAAACCGACGGGCGTCCCGACGTCGCGACGCTTTGGTATGGATATATACCAATGGAGTTCGCATAACGCGAAACCAAGGCCCCTGGATGGCCGCGGGTCTAATAAATATAAAACCAGTCCTCCATTGTGGCGAAAGGTTCCATTGAAAAGTTTCGCATTCAGCATCCTCTGGGGAGATCACCGATGGACCAGCGTTGTCCGACGCGTTGGGGTCGAAGTTTGTAATTCGTATGGGAGTAAACTAGATTATGATTCTGTACGTAGGTACTCCGTCTATGTATTTTTTAACCCTTTTTTATTCATGGCTTTTTTTATTTTTTCATGCATTTTTTTATTCACGTAATGCATGCTCGTCCTGAAGGTATTAGTCTATAGTCGTTTTGATGATAGATTACCGAAGAAGGGCGGACATCTCTATTTTAATACTAATATGACCACTATTAGGGCAGGTATCTGGTTTTTAGGTGTGACGGTATAGTAACCTTTTTTTTAATACTTTTTTTATCACTATGAAAAATTAATGTGGGTTTTGTACCTAGGTACAGATTGTCTTTGGTTATTGTATACTGAGGTTAGGTTATGCTCGTGTCTGTATCTATACCTACTACCTGTAACCACGTGGTTCTTTACGGTATGTCCTACGGAGCGGTCTTTGGGGTGGAGCGATCGTAAAGACAATTAGTGTCTTGTAAAGACTGTGGTAGAGCGGATCTCTTTTCGTATTTATAGAAATTTAAGGCCCATAAGGCCATGCCTAATTTCCTTAATTAAAATTCTAAGATGGACTTATAATACATGAAGCCACACACGACGGTCGTGATAATCTTGGCAGGATTAAGCGATACCACGGAGCATCTAATTTTTTTTTCACCTATCAACGTCAATTTGAAGATCTAATTTTTTATCAGAGCATTTCATAAATTTTACGTATACCAAAGCTTGATACATAGTCTAACCTTATTTCCAAAGGTAGAACTAACGTCTGGTAAGAATCGCGTGTTACGTCAGAACAATGAAAAAGCAACGAATTCCAATATTCCTAGGCAGTCTAGGGAATTTTCGTATTTCGAGGGTTTAAGATTCCAGCACGAAAGGAGCCTAGCGTCCAGAGAGTTCCAGGACGCGGATAGGGCACCTTCTTGGGTATACCTATAACGTTCAGGGTAAAAGACACGGAGTAAGATTCCGTAAGGCATTAGGATCCCAAGGAGTTTTGATTTACGCTCAAGCGGTACGGATTATGACGCCGGCGAGGTCTTAACTTTTTAAAAGCGTCGAGAGTCAAATTTTCGAGTAGAACGCCCACCCGGCGACCATGTACACCTATAAATCTCTTAGCACCGTCCCGAACGCTGGTTCCTTAGTAATTGCGTAGGATCGGTACTTAGCGTCTTCTCGAAACGTTAACCGTTTCGAAATTAATTGGCTGCTTAGCCTCCCTTAGCGCCTGCCCACGCGAGACAATGCTACATCCGTTAGAGGTACGTATATATACAACAACCTCACTGAGTATACCCAACCTAACTTCATATGTGTACGTATATACCCTCTTGAAAAATTAAAAAGCACTTCCGTAAGTTAAGGTATACCTTGAAGGAATAAGTTACCGAAGACGAGAGAACGGGGACCTCTTGAAGCTTTACCTAAAAACACAAAAAAGTACAAGCATAAGCTACTTTGCATATGGGAGTAGTTATAAAACAACGGCGGGGGGAAGGAGAGAGAGAGAGAGAGGTGGGTCTGAGGTGGAGGTTAGGTTAGGATTTACAATTCGAATAATTACTATGAAATATGAAGAATCTTCCCACAGTCCCATACTGATAGATCTTACAGAACGGAAAGACGCATAAAGATCCGAATGGATGCTGAAAGCATTCAGCATCTTTCTAGTGGTGTCCCCACCCCCTACCGCCTCTATCTCCAAGGCTTTAAAAATAGTAGGGAGGGGACACCCATCCTAGTGAGTTGTTTTCTTAGGAGGGAGAGCAATTTAAGGCAATTTAAGTGTTCGTAAGAACGATTGTGATTACCGTCCGAGAGAGCGGGACTAATGATGATGGCTGACTCTCGTGCGATGTGAGAGCGCATTCACTGTAGCGTCATAGAATATATAGAGTATATATATATACGTATACAATATGGCAGGACGATCATTTCCGGATGATGATCCAAGGCGTAATTCTCAAACGGATCCTCGCGTCTCAAGATGACACTAAGGTGAAGAATGAGACGTAATAAAAATATATAAAAAATGGAGAGACGAATCGTTATTGACCGTACTAAACTATAAAGTTTCATAGACGACAGTATACGGAAATAGTCGCGAGTTCGACCTACTTTCCTATATACACACCGGTGACACACGGTCCATTTTCAATTTTCAATTTCCCATCGTCAATAAAGTAATGCCTCTATTCACTTGCGCGGAACTGCCATTCGTATTGGGCTCTTTTCATTCTTTATTTCCGAACGTATCCCGATCGGCGTTCGATCTCGAACAAAAGGACGTCGATTGGACCGATTCTGAACTAAAAAATCTATTCTCTCCCACCGCTCTTCTTCCGTCTCTATCTCTTTCTCTCTCTGCTCTCTACTCTTTCCTCGAATAATACGGAAGACCGATTCCTTTGTTTCGCGCTTGCAAATAATCCTTCCGACCCTTATCCGGTCGTCGAGCGGGTATAGAGTATAAGTAGCTATGTACCTGTGTAATTATGCAACTACTCTTAACTATGTATTTTGATATATTAATCAATATCGATATTTCTCTCTGGTATAATAACGCATTCGAAAATATATACTACGGGAATATTGGGGCATGTGCTTGGTATACGTATATACGTGTACCATATTGTTATACCTATATGTGAAAGTATGTGCAGCATAGTGCACGGTGAATCCTTGAGAAATTTCATAAATCTATGAAACCCCTGAATGGGACAGACAAAAGCACTTGAATATATAATATTTCAGTGTATCGCATGAAATCCAGCAATATGCATCTAAAATCCCAGGGAACAATGGATTGCGTCCATTGGCTCCCTTATTCATGCCTCCGTAAGGCCACTTGGCAGATTCCGATATTCAAAATAAAAACAAAAAATTTTTTCCACAGTGACAAATGCGAATGGGGATAAAAATTTGTTGATATCATTCATGGGGTTGTACTTGTGGAATTATTTTTTGAAAAGTTACAGTATTACGAGATGAAAAAAACTGATCTAGTATATCACACTTTTGTATATGACTTGTACACAGGTCTTACGTCATACCGACAAGTATGCACTTTCCGATGATATCTAAGGATGGTCGATCCATAAAAACTACAAGGTATAAACGACGTACCTGACATTAAAGGTATAGATCGGTAGATCGAAAGTCTGGATCGTTTTGTCAAAGGCGTGGATCGGGCATCGTAACAGAACAATGGGGCCCCGTGTTCCCTTGGGACAAGGAACGTGCGAACCGAATGGGCCCAATGTCCGACGGTGGGCCGGATACACGGGCTGAACTTTCGCAATGCAAACTCACGTGGGCCGATGGAGGCCGATAAGTGCATACATGGCGGAGATAGGTATGCAAGTGTTTGCAAAATCATTGCACTTTGAATGCAATTTAAGTATGTCTATAATCCATTGGATTATTTAGTTACTCCTGTTATTAATTTATCGTGAATTTTATTAAGCTTCCAGGCGACCCCTTAAACTTTCTCATTAATTCCTTCGAGGCTTGTATGCAATCGCTTATTAAATGCTGCTGCGCGCAGAGATCATCGTAAACTCAAGAAATGTACTACCGGTACGCGTTCACGTATTCGCGTAATCGTTTCGCACGCGCACGTAGACCGGCGTGCTACGTGCTTCCGATCGGTTAGCCACGGCGCATCGGCGGTCCTGTAATTCTCCCTTGGGATAATTGCAAATAAATTGCGATATAAAGGCCTGACTTGCTCTTGTCTCGTCTTACCAATTATTTACTGGGTAACGACGTGCCCTCGTCCCTATCTGTGCTATAGGGAGAAGAGTCTGACGTAACTGCAAAAATGGATGAGCGGATGAAAATATCTTGATTAAACTACGGAGTTCATATATGTATAGAATTTTTTTTAATATATAGGTGTGGTTGGTTTTTATTTTTTCAAATTTTTACTTCCAGAGCCATTCATTAATCGGGATATATAACCACGCGGATTTAATTCAACGTTCGTATACGAGGATTCAGTGTTCATTAGCTTTAGCCAATCTCCAATAATTAATGGCCTCCTATCGATTCATCACTCGACACCATACTTGAATCGGACGAACGACTACAATGCCCAGTATAATTGCTTTATACTTATTAGTACGTTCGCGGAACAGCTTCGTGGGGTATTGTATTCTGTAAAATGTTGGTAAAGTCGTACGGCCTGCCGCCATATTGAAACTCCCACGCGAGTTAGATGAAAGGGAGAGAGAAAGATGGAGAGAATAAAGAGACGAGAAGAAAAGACGCTCTTACACTTTTTCGTGAGATGACTGTACCGCAGGAAGTTCAGAGGCTTCCGCGTTTGATGCTTCACTCCCTTGACTGCTATCAAAAAAAGGGACTTAAGGCCCCGGTTTCTACGCGATCCTCAAATTCCTGGAATTGTTCCACCTAGAGTAAAGAGGATTAACGTACCGCGATCCTGTTTAAACAAAATATTTCCCGTGATGCTCTTACCCACAACCTCGGTCCCATAAAACTGGGCATTATACCTTTATATGGGCCCTTTAAAGTCCCGAACTGTCGGCTTCGTATAAAAGATCCAGGTTTGCCCTTAGGCTGCCAAAATGTACAAGCTAAAGATTTTTCCTGCTGGACCAATGGACCCTTGCTGATCTTGCTCAATGATCGAGTTAGGGTATGACAGCTTCTTCAAGGTTGGTATACAATTACTATTTTTCTTGAAGTTTTCAAATCTGCCATTTTATTTTTTTTGTGGACCAGAACTCGGAAGATCTTAAAAATACCTGACACGGGATGATATCCTAGCCTAAGATGATTGGGGCATGCGCGTTACGTCCCACAGTGCAATTACTGTGAGCCACCATACTAGCTAGTAGTATGCAAGGAGATTGCGTTAGCTAATTAATCAGGCAGCCGTAATTGCCGGTAATTAGAGCATCGGTAGTAAACGTAACCAAGGTCCTTCCAGACGGAATGCCTTGTCATCCTTTGACCCAACCGAACACTGCTACCGGTACAAAAGCTTCTATTCTTTACTTTGTCATGAATCCTTATGATTGATTAATTGCTCAACTTTTCTATTTATCTTCATTAATTACATCGGGTATGATTAACGATTTTCATTTCAAATAAAAGTCAACGTTACCAATATCATGGGAATAAAATTCAATATTCATATATCCGCTACCAGTATGTTCTACAAAATGAACAAATACGGGTTATGATCTTCGCAGTAATCGCAAGGATCACTATGGAGTTTCTGAATCGTAAAACTTTACCCATTTCTCTGAAATATTTTCCGTGTATACATTTCCAAATCCAGGATTACCGTCGTTGGGATTACGTGAGCCGTACAGGTGCACGGTACACATGGCCCAGATGCGATATTGATAAACTGCAAACGGCTGTGAATGGAGCATGATAAAAATACGATTGGATAACACACGGGAAAAGAAGTAAATCTAATAGGCATTAGTAAGGAATCTCATCCCGTACTGTGTGGAATCTTCATTTTTTTTTATCACATGGATGAAAAAAAAGCCGCCACTCTGTAAGATTAAGAGGTTTCGTCGTTCTCGGTTGAACTATTTTACGAGAACGGAAAGAAGAAGTTTCCACTAGAAAGAAGCTTAGCGTCGATCAAATATGAATAATACCAGGATTAGGAAACAGCCATGAATATGTTAAAAGAACGTTTAGTAAGAAACACGTCACGAGTATCCATAGGCGCCCATCTTCATTCTCATTCAATTATTACTCACTCGTAACATTCGAAAATCTTAACGTCATTTTCAAATCGTGCACCCTTTCATCAAGCACCTTCATCCTCCATCATTTATTCGAATTTATGGGACTAATAGGCTTACGATTAGCTTCTGCTCCTCTGCCATGCATACCGTAGCATATGAGACGTAACCTTACCTAAGTCTATATGCATAGTCCTATTGAATAATACCATGACCTATCGTTCAATAAAATATTGAATTAGTATATTCAATAAAAATTTTAATATTTCTAATAATCGATCGAAGTATTAATATTAATAAAAAAAATAGGTGAATGCCGTCGAAATGAAAATTTCCTTATATCGAATTACTCAAAGGTAAAAAAAAAATCCACGTCGAATAGACGTCTTATACGTGAAACGAGGAAATTCCTGTAAAAGATGCGTCCTTCCCTTTTCGAAGAGGAGACGTCGACTGATCCCTAATCCCTCTTCCACTCGTGCAAGAGTGA